>JAXCGZ010008075.1:10000-55000 GCA_037179515.1 Halocaridina rubra
CATTTCTCTCTGGCATGAATTACACCTACTTTGGTGACAGGTATGCAGCAATCTACAATCTTCCCATATTTCTCACAAAAGATGTCATACATTTCTTGTACAGATTTGTTGTAAAATAAGGTTCTCCAGTCAATAACTGCAAAAAGCTCATTCATTTTGATGTAATCTCCTTTCTGATAGTTCCTCCTCATGTCCTCAGTGCCTCTACTCTCAGGAAGAATGTCTTCAATGATATACTCCATCAACAACACACAGTGGTCACTCTTTCCAATTGGTGGTTCATACTCAATATTTTCAATATCCAACACATTATCTGTGAACACCAGATCAAGTAGTGATGGCTCATCCCCACCCCTGGCTCTTGTTGGTTCCATTACATGTTGGTGTAGGAAATTCCCTTGTACGCAATCTAGGAATCTTGCCCCAAAGGAATCCTCACCACTGTGTGGGTCAAGATTTATCCAATCTATCTCTTTATGATTAAAGTCTCCCATAATCAAAATCCTACATTTTTTCTCCCGCGCCATGTTAACAACTGAGTTTATGACTTCAATCGTACCTATATGACTTTCCTCATAAATTTCAAGCCTATTTTGGTTCCTTGGTGGGTTGTATACAACAGTTATTATAATGCTCTCTGACCCAGTATTTATGCGAGCAACAAGAAATTCCCTGAACTCACTTTCTATAGCCAAGTTTATCTCTTCAACTTGAATCCTCTCACTTATGAGCAGTGCTATCCCTCCACCAGTCCTCTCAGATCTTTCGACCCTTAGTATTCTGAAGCCCTTAGGAAAAACTGTGACACTGTTTATGTCCTCACTCAACTTAGTCTCTGTAATTGCTACTATATCTGCCTTACTGTTGTGAATCCTATCTTTTAATTCTACTGCCTTACCAGCTAATCCATCAGCATTTGTGTATAACAATCTTAATGAGGCCCCATCCCCTGATCTTCTGTCATTATCTTCTTTATCTCCCCTTTGTCTGGAAGTATTCCATAACGAAAATTTTTCTTCTCTTCTTCATTTCTTTCATCATTTAACCTTCTTGCCTCTTGCAACAAGTGTGTGTGTGTGTGTGTGTGTGTGTGTGTGTGTGTGTGTGTGTGTGTGTGTGTGTGTGTGTGTGTGTGTGTGTGTGTGTGTGTGTGTGTGTGTGTGTGTGTGTGTGTGTGTGTGTGTGTGTGTGTGTGTGTGTGTGTGTGTGTGTGTGTGTGTGTGTGTGTGTGTGTGTGTGTGTGTGTGTGTGTGTGTGTGTGTGTGTGTGTGTGTGTGTGTGTGTGTGTGTGTGTGTGTGTGTGTGTGTGTGTGTGTGTGTGTGTGTGTGTGTGTGTGTGTGTGTGTGTGTGTGTGTGTGTGTGTGTGTGTGTGTGTGTGTGTGTGTGTGTGTGTGTGTGTGTGTGTGTGTGTGTGTGTGTGTGTGTGTGTGTGTGTGTGTGTGTGTGTGTGTGTGTGTGTGTGTGTGTGTGTGTGTGTGTGTGTGTGTGTGTGTGTGTGTGTGTGTGTGTGTGTGTGTGTGTGTGTGTGTGTGTGTGCGTGCGTGCGTGCGTGCGCGCTTACGGGTGAATAAAAATAAATACATATATATGCATAAGAGATTTCCGTTTTTCCTGTTTTTTCCATTCGTAGTAAATATAATCCTACAAGCACAAGCAAACATACACTCACAAACACACACAAATATTCACAAGCACGCACACACACACACACACACACACACACACACACACACACACACACACACACACACACACACACACACACACACACATATATATATATATAATTTTATTTACTCAGCTTAACTTTTTATATGTATTAATTTGAATTTGTCTGTTTGATGTACACTGTTTAATATTTACAGCTTTCATCCCAATATATTTGTAAAATAAATGGTAGTATATGCAGTCGGTAATCCAATTTTGAATTGCTTTTATCTATACTAAAACTTCATAATGCTATTTTTGGGGAATATTGCATGTCGTTATCCAATTTATTCTTGGACTCGCGGAAAATAAAAGACAGAAACTGTATTATACTTTCGACATTAAAGGCATTTGATATGACATTGTTTTATTTTATTCATATGACCTTGGCAGAATTTATGTTATTATTATTATTATATTATTATAATTATTATTAGTATTATTATTATTGTTGTTATTATTATTATTATTATTATTATTATTATTATTATTATTATTATTATTATTATTATTATTATTATTATTATTATTATTATTATTGAAGTTGTCGTTTGTGTTGTTGTTGTTGTTGTTGTTGTTCGGATCAAGTAAAGATTAGTGGCCCCTAAAGCATTAGAAAACCTTGTGCGTTGTTACATTACATTAGGATACGTTGAGTATTAACTTACTCCAACCTTACCTATCCTAGCATAAGAACTTACGGGGTTATTTAATGTTCTGAGGGTCGCTTGTCTTTACCAGATCCAAATTAGTCTTATCCAGTCCTCCTCGTATGCCATGACACTTTCGTGGGAGGAGTATAAGAAGGAAAGGGGAAGGGGGTCTCAGTCTCATCGGTCTGCCCAATTTAGTCGACTTTTACAAGCAGGGAAACATGGAGGTGGTAGGAAATCCGGCGGAAGAGAGATTGATGGTAAAAGTCACAAAATTATCAATTCCTCACTTGCGTCCCATCCTCTACACACTCATATACGCACATACACGCATGCGTGCACACACATACATATATATATGAGACCCGGGGGAGGGTGAAAATTTTAATTATCTGTTGTTTTTTTCTTTATAATTTTCTGAGTGTGAATTGATCTCTAATATTATTCTCGTGTCTTGAAGATTTTATATTGGCACATACATATATACGCACACACACATACATGCACATGCACACAGATATATATATATATATATATAATATATATATATAATATATATATATATATATATATATATATATATATATATATATATATATATATATATATATATATATAATATATATATATATATATATATATATATATATATATATATATATATATATATATTATATATATATATATGCACACAGACATATGTAAATATATATATATATATATATATATATATTTATATATATATATATATATATATATATATATATGTGTGTGTGTGTGTGTGTGTGTGTGTGTGTGTGTGTGTGTCTGTGTATGTGTGTGTGTGTGTTTGTGTGAATATGTATGTAAGTATACATTCATGAATGCGTATAGAATTAATATTCAGAATTATAGTACGATGACATACCATTACAGATATCTGAATGAATGAGTCAACAGATAAATTTAGGATTGCATATACTAAGCTATTACATAGATAATAGTCAGACATAGAGACAGTCAAGAGGATTTATCTGTAAATACTATTATTGACAGTAGGATGATGTTTATATATACGTGAATATTATGTTTATTTAATATCTGTAATTTAGACTTGGCAAACAGACCATTTGAGTGCTTTAATTAATGTTAATTTTTAAAGCATTACTAAAGCAATGCATAAAAGAGAAACAGAGAGAATCTGCTTTATTACTAACTTTATTACTCTCTTGTGTGTTCCTCTTATCTCACAAAGATAGAAAGAGCAATTAAAGATGCGAAGTGATAAGAAGAAAGTGCAAACTTTGACTGTAATAGTTATCAAATACGGCGGTAAAGATTTTCCGAGTTACGTATGAGATACGTAGGAATATTGAATGTAATTGCATTTAAAATCTTGAGAGTTCAAGAAATGAATGTGATAAGCCTGGAGAGAGAGAGAGAGAGAGAGAGAGAGAGAGAGAGAGAGAGAGAGAGAGAGAGAGAGAGAGAGAGAGAGAGAGAGAGAGAGAGAGAGAGAGAGAGAGAGAGAGAGAGAGAGAGAGAGAGAGAGAGAGAGAGAGAGAGAGAGAGAGAGAGAGAGAGAGAGAGAGAGAGAGAGAGAGAGAGAGAGAGAGAGAGAGAGAGAGAGAGAGAGAGACATTGGGCAAATTAAAGGGTCATACCAAAGGTTAGTTTATGGACTGTTTCATTACAAGGGTATTCCTTTTATTTGTCGTAAGGCTGCAGGCCAATTTTATTTTCCTATTGGTTCTCTGATGGACATCCCTGTGGGTGTCTTCTTTTACGTGTCTCAATGGTTGTTGCAATATTTGTTTACAAATTAGTTCTTTTAGACTTGTTATACGTTATTTGCTTCCCTTGTTGTTAACTTGTGTTAAATGTTTGTTCGTCAACATGGCATTTTAATTGCTGGAGGTGGTTGTTATGTATAGGAATCTTGATGATAAGTGCACCATTTTGTACACTTTTCTTGTTGCTGATTTTATTTTGCTTCTTTTTGTTATTGTAGTGAACGTGCAATAACGCTGAGGTTATATTTGTTCCAGATCTTATGTCTACATCCTTTTCGCAAAAAGAAGAAGCAAAAGACTTCTTCGCATGAACTAAGTATTCATAAGCTGTAGGTGTACAATTTATAAAATGTGCTTACTTCCGTTGATGTTCGTTTATAGAATACATGTATATATATACTTATCTGTGTGTGTGTGTGTGTGTGTATTTTTGTGTGTATGTATGTGTGGGTGTGGATGTGTGTGTGTGTGTGTATGTATGTATGTGTGGGTGTAGGTGGTGTGTGTGTGTGTGTGTGTTTGATGCTGTTTATCATGTGTCACTATTTATGATTGTAAATAAATTGGTCCTGAAAAGGTCCCTTGGGACCGTTTAGTTAAAAATCGGCCTTTTCATATATTTTATGGCATATTTAACTTGACAACACTTTAGACGTTTGTTCGTCAACTTTAAAAAGCTGAATGGCTTTCGTAATTCAACAGATAATGACTTGGAGAATTGGCTCTAGTAACCAGGTCTGAAATAAGCCTGTTGGTAGCTTTTGTCTCAACGTTTCACAGTGCTAATAACACTCAGGAAACTTTCTCTTGATATGTTTGTTCCTGTTTTACGTCACGGAATCCCTATTCAACCAAGGGCTAGGACGGTTGCCTTCATGAGAAGGACTTGTTTTGGCAGATGTAATCATTACCCTGAGTGCATGCCCTTGCTAACCTCAGACCGTGACGGGGCGCGAACCCTCAACCTGACGCCTGATATAGTGAATTTAAAACTATCCTCAGAGTATATTTGGTTGTGTAAACGGACTTCCCAATCATAGTGAAACAAATTTGGTTATGATTTAGTAGACACTTCCACAGTCGATATTTCTCAAGTATATCTATTTCCGTTTCAGAAATACTAATAATCTGTTCTCTAGCCAGTGTCCTACACAACCTTAAAAACTATTCTCCTAGCCTGTTACGGCATCACTTGTTCCGGTTTTACGTCATGGACTCCCTATTCAACCAAGGGCTAGGACGGTTGCCTTCCTGCGAAGGACTTGTTTTGGCAGCTGTAATCGCTACCCTGAGTACATGCCCTTGCTAACCACAGACCGTGACGGGGCGCGAACCCTTGACCTGACGCCTCAGAGTCGCGGACACTACCGACTCAGCCACGGTGACTACTTTTTACGGCATCACTATTTCTTCTATATTTTCCCTCTTTACGAAAAAGCCATCATATATCGCTGATAGCCAAGGCCAGAGGATTTATTGGTCATAAAAGAAGCTCTTGTCCGCTAGATTCGTTGAATGATAGAGTTGTATAAGAGACTCCGTCTCTCTATTATGGTATGATCACTGACCGCGATTTGCTTTGAGGGTGGAGAGTACACTTTTGCTTATCGGGTTGACATCAAATACTATTTTGCGTCATCTAACGTTTAATTTACCTGGTTGGCGGTAAGAACTATCTTGTGTCATCTAGCCTTTGGCTTAACGGAGTAGCGGCAAGAACTATCTCGTGTCATCTAGCCTTTGGGTTAGTGGGTTGGCGGCAAGAACTATCTCGTGTCATCTAGCCTCTGGCTTAGCGGGTTGGTGACAAGAACCAGCTCTTGTCATCTAGCATTTTGATTGACAGGCTGGCGGAAAGAACTATCTCGTGATATCTAGCATTTTTCCTAGCGGATTGGAGGCAAGAAATTCCCCACGTCATGAGGCAGGTACTGCGATCTTTCTCAGTTTGACGAAGCTCTGAATGTCTTCATTACCTTCCTATGTATTAAATAATGTGACTTTGCTGATGTTGAGATGCATATTTGATCTTATTTTTACGAGAGAGAGAGAGAGAGAGAGAGAGAGAGAGAGAGAGAGAGAGAGAGAGAGAGAGAGAGAGAGAGGAGAGAGAGAGAGAGAGAGAGAGAGAGAGAGAGAGTAAGTTGGTGCAATTATTCAAGACAGATTGTGCTTAGCCACTGGGGAAGCTAGCTAGCTCCATTCGAAGCCGGTCCCAAGCCATAATCAATGGAGAGAGTTGGTGTTAGAAAGGGCATTCCGAATGTAAAATTTTAATCCAAAACGAAGGCTATTTTTCCAAAGGGCTGGTTAGAAACAGCGACCCCCTATAAATATAGAAAAAGCTATTGAGAATAAGGAGAAAGAAAATGAGACAGTAATAAGGAGGCCCATTTTCTGTATGAAGTTCAGGCTTTCAATTTGACCCCAATCTTGGCACTTGGCACTTTCATTTATATGCTAAATAGAATTTGAAAGAGGTTATGACCTCAATATAATGGATAATTCTAAACACACACATACACACGCACACACTCACTCGCAAGCGAGCACCATTCAGGCAAACATGAGAGAGAGAGAGAGAGAGAGAGAGAGAGAGAGAGAGAGAGAGAGAGAGAGAGAGAGAGAGAGAGAGAGAGAGAGAGAGAGAGAGAGAGAGAGAGAGAGAGAGAGAGAGAGAGATTTTACATTTCGACTTTAGTAGTCACTTGGATATTCATATATAGGCATTATTATTATTATTATTATTATTATTATTATTATTATTATTATTATTATTATTATTATTATTATTATTATTATTATTATTACTATCATTATTATTTTTATTATTATTATTATTATTATTATTATTATTATTATTATTATTATTATTATTATTATTATTATTATTATTATTATTAGTGTACGGTAACGTATACCTAAACATAAAATCCGTTATCATATATCACCCATTGTTGCTTATTTTTTTATAACAATATCCTCTCTTGTACATCTGGTATCAGAGAAAATATTTTCATTATATATGCTGTAGCAATACGCATTCATATTTGATATGATAATGTTTACTTGAGCATAATTTTCCTTAATATTTTTTTTTTTTTTGTTCTATATTCTCCAAATTGTCAAAGACTCCATTCTCTTAACTTTATCTCGTAATTGCAGTTTCCAAAAAGACAGCTTCAGCAAGTGTAGGTTATAGTTTGTATGATAATGTCTACATAAACATAGTTTTCTTTTTAATTTATCCGGGTTTGTCTCATTTCTTGTCCTGAATTTGCCATACTCTTCATTTATCGTAACTACAATATCCAGAAAGACTTTTTCATTTCTTTTCTTGTCAACAACAGGTAAAATAATTTTTTCTTTTTTTCTTTTACTGATTTATCGATTTTTGTCCTTCTTCATTTCCCCAAGTTCTGTTGTACTCTTATCTTGTACCTGTGGCTTTCATTATGAATAAAAATATAATCTTGTATTTGTCTGCTTCAAGAAAACTCTTTCGTGTTTGATATGATAACGTTCAAGACAACGTTTGCAAAGAAAAAAGACCATTTTGCTCCCTGGTGTGCGTTCAATCGGATTGTAGTAAAGAAACTTACAGAAAATTGTATCACAGTTTTATTTTAAAAACGTCTTTCAAAATATGAAAAGTTATTGTAAATATGACAATACATGTAATGCCTCTGTTGTGTGCGTGTTTGTATGTGTAGATAGATAGATAGATAGATAGATAGATAGATAGATAGATAGATAAATAGATAGATAGATAGATAGATAGATAGATAGATAGAAACTACTATTAAACAGGAAAAAACTATATAGAAAGGTATGCCCCAAAGAGGGAAAAACAGATGAAGTACAATGTATGTCAACTGTTAACTAGCCCAAAATTTTGAAATGTATTTTGGAGATACTCATAAAGAAATTAGCATAAAGTCGACCAAATTTTTAATATACCTATTTTTTTCTTTGTAAACATACATATTGGAGGATTATATAAATATGTAGTCGTCATTGCAATAATACATATAGAAGGATGGCTTAGTTATTTAGCGATACAAATGACCTATTTTCCTCTCTGTTTTTCTGTTTGCAGCGGCCATGACTTCCGTCGGTTAGGACGCGTAGGAGGTTCCCGCCTGAATCAGCCCAGAATGAGTCTCCTCGGAAAACCACTCAACTACAAGACGTCAAGGCGGGATGTCAGATACCGTCGGACGCAGGCCAAGGTCTATAACTTCCTAGAGAGACCCAGGGGCATGAGAGCCGTGGTCTATCAAGTGGCTGTGTAAGTATCCCTCATATCCTTTTACCTTCGTAAGTATGTTTCATTCCTTTTACCTTCGTAACTGTACTTAATTTCTTTGACCTTCGTAAGTATCCCTCATAACCCTTTACCTTCGTAAGTATAATTCATTCTTTTACCTTTGTAAGTATATTTCAGTTCGTCAACTTCGTTAGGATTCCCCATATATTATTTACTTTGTAAGTATCCATTTTTTTTCCTTTATATTTGTAAGTATTCCTCATTCCATTTACCTCCGTAAATATTCTTCGTCCTTTTGACTTAGTAAGTATCCTTCATTCCTTTTACCTCAGTAAGTATGTTTCATTCTTTATACCATTGTAAGTATTCTTCATTCCTTTACCTTCATAAGTATTCCTCATTTCATTTACATTGTAAGTATCCTTCATCCTTTAAGTTCGTGAGTCTTCCTCTTTTCATTTACCTTTGTAAGTATCCTTCTTTCCTCTGACTTCGTAAGTCTTCTTCGTTTCATATTCTTTTGTAAGTATCCCTTATTCCTTGCACTTTCTAAGTGTTCCTCACATCATTTACCTTCGTAGGTATACTTCATTCATTTATTTTCGCAAGTATTTCACATTTAATTTACCTTCGTAGGTATCTTTCATTCCTTTATCTACGTAAGTATCCCTCATTCCTTTACTTCGTAAGTATCTTTCATTCTTTTACTTACGGAAATATTCCTCATTCTGTTACCTTCGTAAGTATCCTTCATTTATTTACCTACGTAAGTATCCTTCATTCCTTTACCTACGTAAATATTCCTCATTCTGTTACCTACGTAAGTATTCTTCATATCCATACACCATCTTCGTTATCTAATTTTTCTCTAAAAAGGAAATTTTATTTCAACATAAAATTCCCTTTTTGATCTTCAGAAAGGCAGTTCAAGATAGAGTTTGATAAATCCTTCTCTCGGAATTTAAGTTTTAGTTTCATCATTATTTATTTTTCTGCCTTTTTAAAGTATTCCTCATTTCATTTTCCCTTCATCTATCTCTATCTCGTCTCTAAAGAGAAAACTTTTTATGATATTAGTTTTTTTTTCTCACAAAATTTCACAAAAACTAATTGCGTATAAAGTTTGCTAAAGGCTTTTCCGATAATATACAATTTAGTTTTATCGTTATTGTTTTCACTTTCAAAAATTACTCTTAATCCTTTTTAAAGGTAAAATAAAAGGGCAACAAGAGCTTCGTTATACCTTACCCTCTAAACCGCTTTAAAAATAATAAAACAAAAATAAATAAGTTGATAAATTAATTAAAGGAACTTTTTCATGTTGTTCAGGGAAACGAGGAGATAAAATATTTTCCCTTTATATATATATATATATATATATATATATATATATATATATATATATATATATATATATATATATATATATATATATATATATATATATATATATATATATACACCAAAGCCTTATTCCACCTTATAAGGGGGTGGCTGAGTCAAAGAAAGCATTTTGACTTTTTGTGGAAAGTAAAGTAAATACAGAGGAGGGGATTCCCAGTCCCCTCACTCCGCCCCATTTAATCGACTTTTACTACACGTAGGGGAACACGGAGAGAGAGAGAGAGAGAGAGAGAGAGAGAGAGAGAGAGAGAGAGAGAGAGAGAGAGAGAGAGAGAGAGAGAATTGATTTAGAAAATCTTTTATATTTTTCGCTATTTTTAGGACTCTTGACACTTAGAGGGGAGACAAAAAAAAGTTCAGTTCAGCATCATTAACTTGTCCTTTACGAGTATTTGCCACAAAGTCCAACAGTTCGAATGTCTATTTTATTTCTCGAGATTTGTGTTTGTCTTTAATACATAAACTCTATGTATTATAAGTTACTTTGTCACTGATTACATTTGCAACAGCTGTAAATCTGTATTTACGTATATTTACACATAAAGATGCACATGTATAGACATTTTTTGCAGCAAAAAAAATACATACAGGCTACTTGACTGATGACTTTAATCCTTTTTTTTTTTACACTTTTACAACAATTGTAAGAGTCACTCTCCTGACGTAAGGACAAATCAAACCTTGAATAAGAATTTCGTATTAATTAAAGGTTTAAGTTGGGGGTGAAAAACACACAAATGCCAATAAAAGCGGGCAAAAGTTTTTGATCTTTAAATTTCTGCCAAGTTTTTCGCTTTTTCTTTTTTTAATTTTCAGTGTTTGTCAGTCCTTAATGAGATTTTGAGGTGAGGAATAAAAAAAAAAAATATTTTTCTCTTAATTACGTGACAGCGGCTTTAAAGGAACCTCTCTTTTCTCTCCTTTTATTCTTCTTCTTTTTGTAAATTTAAAGCGCTCATTAATAGTAATACATACTGTGGGATACCTTCCACTCTCCTCTCCTTACAAGAAGGAAATAATCCACCATTGATGAGCATGACTTAGGCCCAATTTCTTAAGCAGTGTAAGCCTAGGATACCATATTGTTAGTTAGCTAGACACACACAATTGGATTTCATAAACGCATCTGACGCGGTTCTGTGTATGGCTAGGATCCCGTACGGGACCACGATGGCCGAGTGGACAGAGTGCTCTCCTCGGAAGTTGCCAGACCCGCAATAGAACCCACCTTGGGGTGCTAGGAAAACCATCCCGCTTTCAATTCCAACCACTCTCTGCGCCAAACTCCTTTATAGGAGAGTAATAGTGACATATAACACGAGTTATTGTATTAGTTAATTTATAGTAAGACTTAAGATCATTAGTTTCTCCTCCCTAGCATGGATAAATAATTAGCCATTTATAAACTAAATGAATAGATTGATCTCTTTGACTAATAATTTGTTGACTTTCATAATAATATCATCTAGTGGATCTTCTTATCGTTCAAATGCCATTATTATCGAAGTGCCATATCCACTTGGTTGCGGCAACCATGGAGCACCACCTGACTGGTTCTTGTTAACTGGAACGATTCTCCAGGCTTAAGTTGTCTTACCGCCACTCTCGTCATGCATCCATATATTTCTCTCTTTGTCTTTCTCTCGCTCTTCTACCTTCAACCATCACGTGGAGCACCATCTGGCACTATCTCTTGTTAACTGCAACGACTCTGTAGGCTTAAGATGTTCTCCCCCCATTCGTGTCACACCTTCCATATATTTCTCTCTTTATCTTCCTCGTGCTCTTCTACCTTCAACCATGCATTGGAAGCCACCTTACCCTGTCCCTTGTTCACTGCAACAACTCTGTATGCTTAAGATGTCCTCCCGCCACTCGCGTCACACCATCCATATATTTCTCTCTTTGTTTTACTCTTGCTCTACTACTTGCTTATCTTTAAAAGTCTTCTACCTCACCAAGCCTCGTGTCCTGCACATAAAGGAAAATGAATACTTAGAATTATTAATATTGTTGTCACATTGTCATGTATCAGTTCTGTCATTCAGGTTAGCCGAATTTTTGTGTTTTATTCAGATTAATAACTGCCAGTAATAAATTAACCCCGTAAATTGTTAGGTTTGGTTGCGATATGTTACATTATGTTACGCTAAGTTAGGTTAGATTAGGTTACGTAGCGTTCCATCAGGCAAGGTTACCTTACGTTAAATTACGTTACGGTATGTTACAGTAGGTTATGTTACGTTACTTGACGTTAGGGTACGTTTGGTTAGCTTAGGTGAGGTTACGGTATATTAATTTACGTTACGTAACGTTACATTGGGTGACTTACCTCGTAAACGTGAATAAACCCAGAGCATCCTGGGGCTACTATTCTTTACAAGATCCGAATTTTCTAGCTAGGAGAAGATCGATCTTATATTTGTTGTCTGATAATTATAATTGTTCATATTCTTATACGAGTGAATCTTGCTTGCAAGGATTCCCTCTCTCACTCAGGAATTCCTTTATCAGTAAGCCTTGAATCTCATTTCCTTCACAGATTATTTTTTTTTTGTTTTCGAGGAAGGTCAAAAATTTTGCACTTTCTTAAGAGGAACCTTAACCTTTGGAGGGCTGACTGCTCACAAAAACAACGTCATCAGGTCTCCGGTCTTGCCACCTTCATTTCCTGACCTTACCTGATAATCTGACTCTTAGTTATCTGTTACACGTCTCCCACAGGAAATAAAGAGAGAGAGAGAGAGAGAGAGAGAGAGAGAGAGAGAGAGAGAGAGAGAGAGAGAGAGAGAGAGAGAGAGGAGAGAGAGAGAGAGAGAGAGAGAGACCATACACTATGTCATTTTGCCATTATCTTTGTTTTTCTTAATATAACACTAATTTGAGTTTTAGCCAATAGTCTCTTTGTTTTTCTAATATTGTACTAAATACGAAATCCTTTTCAATATTGTATGAAGTGTACAGTAATATTTATTGCCGAGGAACGAACAGTGGTGCTGTACAAATTTACAATACACATTAACATGCACTTTTTGTTTGATTCTAGTGTGTTTATTTTCTGAGGTCGACGTTTTTGTGCATTTATATATATATATATATATATATATATATATATATATATATATATATATATATATATATATATATATATATATATATATATATATATTAATTATTGATATAGATATACATATAAAAGCACATGAATTATGTCACCACAGAATTCAGATAAACAACAAAACGACAGGTCTGGTGTATTTGCAAATACTTTACTTGTGTTTTGTGTCTCTCCCACTGCCTTTATTAAACTCGTATTTACGCATGCAGGCTGATGTATAGAGACTGAACATTTGCATTTATATGAACATTCTTGAAAAAAAAGCTGTACATTTCACTCTTATATATCAGCTTTTTTTTTTTAAATGGATTTGCGAATTGTTTTTTGTGTAATATCCAAACGGTAAAATATCTTATAAATCTATCGTTGCAGATAAAAGGTAATGCAAATAGACTTAACTTTGAAAAAGTCTTTCCTAGATCGTTCAGTGCTGATAACTCCACAGTTTACAGTGGCTTAAGTTGTATCCAGAGATTATTATTATTTTTTTTTTAATATTAATTGCGTGCCTTCGTGACTGGCAGTTTTATCCTAATGCTTTTTGTCCTTGTTATGTTAGGCACTCTTATGACCTTTGGGCTTTGACGATTTGGCTTAAATTCTTGACTGGAGGACCGTTTTCTCTTAATATGTAGTTTTGTCTTGATGTTAGGAGTTAGTAGCGGAATCTCTGGCTCAAGTTCTTGCCGCGCTTGTTAACATTATTATCCTGAACTATCTGCTAGAGCAAATGCCATGAACAACTTCTGTGGCTCACACACTACGCTGTGGACTCCTGTTCTACAAGTCCTAGTTTGGCATCTCGACAGTTGGAGGTAGATTAATTGAAGCCATAAATTATATTATGAAACTGTTGCAGAAGTTATACTTATTTAATATATTTTCAACCCTTTAACTCTTAATTTCACATCCCTGATGTATTTTCTTCCGGTAAGGTATTTAGGAACCCATAATTTATGTTTTTTTTTTTAATAATTTCTGATTTTGCCTATGTCTCAGATTGTGTGGCCAAGCTTACTTCAACTATTCTCTTGGCGTGTAATATTTTATAATATCCGAAATAATTTATACTTTTAAACAGGTTTGTGTAGGCTTTGCCTGAAGTTATTTAGTCTAAGAAGTATGATAATACTACTACTACTACTACTACTACTACTACTACTACTACTACTACTACTACTACTAATAATAATAATAATAATAATAATAATAATAATAATAATAATAATAATAATAATAATAATAATAATAATAATAATAACAGTAATAATAATAATACTAATAATAATAACAACAACAAAAGCAACAACAACAACAACAACGACAACGACAACAACTACCACAACCACAACCACAACAATAACAATAACAATAACAATAATAATAATAATAATAATAATAATAATAATAATAATAATAATAATAATAATAATAATAATAATAATAATAATAATGATAATAATAATTTCTTTGCTTCTCTTATTCCAAGACCGTTAATCATCATTCCCACATTCCACAGATTTTTTCCTTTGCAATGTCGAAATATCAATTATCATCTATCATCCATCAAAAGGGTTTCACGTGATGAGAACTGAATATGAGAATCGTATTTATAATTAAACTCATGTGTCTCTTTTCTCACCTCCGGCCGTTTTATTTTGTATTTGCGTAATAAACCTCGTTTTATAAATCACTATCAGTCCCCAATATAGGGGTGAACACAGGCAGAGAGTAGCTGGGGAATTAATGTGGACGCTTTTCCTAGCTTCCCTCGGGTGGGTTCGATCCTGGGTCTGTCAGTTGCGGAGTTAAGCACTCGAACCACTCGGTCACCGTGGTCCCCTTGTGTATGTATAATAATGTCATTAAATAGTAGACTGAAGAACTGTACTGAAGGAGGAGGGAATTATGGCCCTGAAAATTTTTCTTTTTATAAGACATTTTTTGTGTAGTCTCCTGCTTGAGTTACAACAGATACAGCTTCTGTTGCCTTTACTTTATTTGAATAGTTTATTAGTGCTATTAGTATTTTTATTGTTATTATTATTATTATTATTATTATTATTATTATTATTATTATTATTATTATTATTATTATTTTTATTATTATTATTATTATTATTATTATTATTATTATTATTATTATTATTATTATTATTATTATTATTATTATCGTTGTTGTTGTTATAATTATTATTATTATTATTATTATTATTATTATTATTATTATTATTATTTTTATTATTATTATTATTATTATTATTATTATTATTATAATTAATAAGTATTGGGGAGTTCGTGCCGCCAAAATCTCGTTGGTGGCGCGTTCCCTGAAGCCAGACCTAGAAGTCGGGAGGGCCAAAGGCCTGCCAAAAATCTTGCTGCTGCTGTAGTAGACAGGCAGCAGCGGCGGCCGATTACTCCCGCAAAACCCTAGAGGCTTCCCACACGAGGGCGCGGCGGCGCACTCTTGGCCATCCCATCATCATCCTTAGCCCAGCAGGGGCTTTGCCATTGAGCGGTTGGTTGAAGCATGTGCCAAGAATGCTGCATTGATCAAGTGTCCTGTGTGGCGGGCATAATATTAAAGAATAGCCTCACCGTATTCCCTGCGTGTCGTAAAAGGCGACTGAAAGTGGACGGGGCGGGGGGACTAGGAATCCCCCCCTTGTACTAACTTCCTGTGAGGCATAATAGAAGAGGGAGAGTAGAGGGGAGTATAACTGCTCCCCAAACTGTTTCTTTTTTGATGTCGGCTACCCCCACTTTTAAGGGGAAACAGCCTCGGTATATGTATGTATGTAATAATTCCAAGTATTTATTGCAAATATTCTACTTCCTATTGTCGAATTAAGATCTAGGACCTGTAGAAGAGGAGTCCACAGCTTAGTGTACTGAGCCGCAGAGGTCTCAAAAAAGAGGTAGGAGGTAGAATATTTGAAAAAGAAATTGATTTTTTTTTTGCCTATTTGCAGTTCATTTTTCTATCTATTATTGGTAATAATTATATTATTTTAATTAGTGCTATTATTGCAAAAGATAAACATGCGCTTATTGTTCTGGATAGTCATCTTCAACGTGAAAAGAAATGTGAATGTAATTAGAGGGTAGTCATTTGCTCTTAGAAAAGACAGCAGCTTGGGATGACTTTTTCCAGATTTAGGCAATTTTTTTTTTTTTCATCAAAGTCTGCAGAGCTCTGTCATGTCAGGAAATTCTTAAAAAGCATTTAATCACTCGCCGACATGGAAGACGAAACTTATGTTCTTTTCTTACTTAAGTCTAGAAACAAATTAAGTTGATTAATATTGCAAGTTTAAAGGTTAGTGAGTGCAGTTCAGCATCAGTCTTATGGTCCTGTCTACACAATATGCTGTTCTTAATCGGAGCTGCATTAAGACATACCTTCATTGCCATGATAATAGAAAGATTCATTTTTTTTACCTGTGCTTATCTCAATCTGAGCTTCATTTAGACATACCATCATTGGCATTTTTTTACATTATTATGACAAAATAATAAACAATTTATTTTAAGCTTTATTACCGAGTGTTGTGTTCCTGGTTATACACTTAGCTGTTTTTAATCTGAAGTGCATTTAGAATTTTTTTTTCTCACTTGATAATGGTAAGATAGCTGATTTTACGCTGTAATACCTAGTGTTGTGTTCCTGGCTATGTACTTTGCTGTTCTTCATCTAAGCTGCATTTATGCATACCATCATTGTCATTTTTTTCATTTTGTTACGATGAGATAATGAATAACTAATTTTAAGCTTTATAGCCTAGTGTTGTGTTCCTGATTATGAGCAATGCTGTTCGTAACAATAATAAATAACTAATTTTAAGCTTTATAGCCTAGTGTTGTGTTCCTGATTATGCGCAATGCTGTTCGTAACAATAATAAATAACTAATTTTAAGCTTTATAGCCTAGTGTTGTGTTCCTGGTTATGCGCAATGCTGTTCGTAAAAATAATAACTAATTTCAAGCTTTATAGCCTAGTGTTGTGTTCCTGGTTATGCGAAATGCTGTTCGTAACAATAATGAATAACTAATTTTAAGCTTTATTGCCTAGTGTTGTGTTCCTGATTATACGTAATGCTGTTCGTAATATTAGCTGCGTATAGACAGAACAAGGGGAGGTAATTGTGTGAGGACATTTCAGTTGATGGAGGATGAGGGGAAATGGGTGATTAGTAGAGAATTGGACTACCATTACCTCTTTCCCCTCTTCCTACGTCTGCTTTATCGACTGGCCAAAGCTAAGGGATACAGTGAAGCACCGTAGAACGGAGGATTCCAGTGATACATGATGATGTCTTTCCATATTATTTTTCAGATTACGGTGTTATATGTTTCCTGTTTTGTTTCATAGGTAAATGCAGTACGCAGTGGATTTAATGAGTAAAGTTGCAGGTGCATATAAATGAATTGAAAATCAATAATGAAACATACATATATATATACATACATACATACATACATACATACATACATACATACATACATACATACATACATACATACATACAACTCTTGGTAGCTGTTGCATGTGAGATTGTAAAATTCATGCTGCGCTATCATTATTATTATTATTATTATTATTATTATTAGTAGTAGTAGTAGTAGTAGTAGTAGTAGTAGTATTGTTGTTATTATTATTATTATTATTATTATTATTATTATTATTATTATTATTATTATTATTATTATTATTATTATTATTATTATTATAATTATTATTGTTATTATTATTATTATTATTATTACCTTCCATTTCTGTTTTAGGGTCACTTATTATATAGCGCTAACTGTAATTATTGATTATTACTCAAGAAATGCAGTCTGCTCTATTTTTGGTTGGTTTTTACTTCTGTTTGGGCAATGCAGCCTAAATTGCATTAACATCTTAATAGAAACTTAAAAATAAGAGGAGGGCCTCCTTTTCATCATCCTTTTTCTACAAGGGAACAATAGCGTCAAGATCCTTTAGAGATTAATAATATGTCTGGAAAAGTTAATTATGATAGGTGGAGATCCTTTTAATTACTTTTTATGTGTGATAAAACTTGAAACTAGTTTCTTTTTTAATTAAATGAGGAAGTTTGAATTCTCTTATTAATTAGAATTACCTTTTCTTGGCTCCGATATTCATTCTTAGTTTGATAGCATAGAAGAATACGTCTTTACTTTCACAATGTTATTTTTTTATGAGTGTGACACCAGAATGAGCGAAGAAACGTGCCCTCATCTGGCCTGGGCATGATAAAAAGAACATAAAGGAAAGAGAAACAGAGATGGGAGTGTTGTTACTTGTCAGATGTGAAGGGATAATAAGAGATGTGTAACGGAAAAGCAAGAAAATTCTGTTGTAGATGTAGGCATAGAAATGGATCCTTAACTGGAAGGAAGACTTAACATTGAACCGTCCAAAACAGTTCTATTCAACTCTAAAAGACCTTCAGCTGTAGTGTCGCAACGGAGGGCTGGTGCCTTGGGCCAACCTACTGCACAGAAATGGCCATGTAGTAGTAATGAATGAAGTCTGGATGGAGCTGAATTGTATATATTAAATGTTCTGAGGAATGTGGATGAAAACGAGTCAGTGAGATACGGCGACACCTCACTTTTTTTCCCATGGAAAAAGAGATAGATAAGTTGAATCTGAAATAAACAAAATTTATAATACATTATTGAAAAATGTTAGAAAAGGTTGTTAAAGAAAATAACAAAAGACAAATTAACAAAGAATTACTAGGGAACACATGTAAATTAGCCAAAATAAAAGATTTCAGATATATGAAAATAATATAACAAACGTTGAAAGCAAAACCATAAACGAAAGAAATTTGTGGAGTTGGATAAGAAATTACCCGAAAGCAATGATCCTGAAGCCTCCTCATACTGCTGAAGATGCATGGAGGGAATACACTACCAGGAGATTAGAGAAGAATCCGACCAAATATTGAGAGGATTTTCTTTCAGCATCTCTTGGAAAGATCCTGGAAGCTTAAGAAACCTAGGCAGGATGCTGCTATTCGCTGATCCTCACTCATCGCTATCTTAAGACTATTTGTTTCTTTTTTTTCTCTCTCTTCTCTTCCCTTGATTTATATGACCTTTTCTTGTGCTGTGTTCTTACATTTTTGTTTTAGTATAGGAAAACTTTATCACCATGGCCTCGAGTATAGCCATTATTGGTGGTTATTTCGTGGTTGTTTGACATTGATATTAAAAGTGGAAATTCGTCACATTTTGAGCTGGCTAGTACAGTGGTAACGCGCTGGCTTCGCATTCACGAGGTCGAAAGATCGGTCCCCGTCCAAGACCGAGAGTTTAAGCTGTTTACTGGCAGGAACTGCTGTGGTCTGGACATCACAGTGGGGGGTTGGGGCTCTGCCCTGGCTGACGAATACCCATTGTAATGAAATGGAAATAAAGGTTAAAAAAAACTCTCTCCCCCCTTGATTATTGTTGGATAGGGTAGTATTGTATAATAGTAATAATAACAATAATAATAATAATGATAGTAATAATAATAATAATAATAATAATAATAATAATAATAATAATAATAATAATAATAATAATAATAATAATAATAATGATAATAATAATAATAATAATAATAATAATAATAATAATAATAATAATAATAATAATAATAATAATAATAACCACAATCACAACATCAACAGCAACAACAACAACAACAACAACAACAACAACACCAACAACAACAACAACAACAACAACAACAACAACAACAACAACAACAACAACAATAATGACAACAACAACAACAACAAGAATAATAATAATAATAATAATAATAATAATAATAATAATAATAATAATAATAATAATAATAGTAATAGTAATAGTAATAATAATGAGAAATAGAACCTTTCCATGCCATAATTTGTCAGTTCGAAGTTTATTTACTGGATAAACTTATAAGATCTAATGGAGACATAGTTTATTCCCTTCGTAGAAAGTTCAGCTTGGCCCAAATCCCGTGAGAGGATGACTGGCACCTCTCTTGGGTGCCATCCTTCAGAGTAACATCACTTACTGTCCTTTATTAGTATGAATGACTTCTAAGTTCAACAGATAGAAGGCAGACAAGTACAAGCTACCAAATGTTCCTTGTATTTTGGTTAGGTTAGGTTAGGCAGGTTAGGTTAGGTTAGGTTAGACATTTATCCAGCATTGTGAACTTGAAGATGGTAAGTAAATAATCTTCATGTGCATAAAATTAATGAGCAAGTATCTGTTTGTCTTTTGCTTTATTGCCAGGCATGAGGGAGAAAGTTATATTAAAGAGGAGGTTTATGGATGTGGTGAGGGAGGACACGAGGGTGTTTGGTGTGACGGAGGAGGATGTAAGAGATAGGACCTTATGGAGGCAATTGATCCGCTGTAACGAACCCTGACAGGAGAAGACGAAAGTTTTGATGATGCTGATGATATATATATATATATATATATATATATATATATATATATATATATATATATATATATATATATATATATATATATATATATATATATATATATATATATATATAATTTTTTTTCACCTTTCTCTTTGCGACTGTCATGAATAAATTGGACGAAGCGGTGAAGGAGGTAAATACTGTAAAAAAAAAAAAAAAAGTGAAGGGACAAGAAATGATTTCAAAGATTGTCCCAACCAAGTTATGAAAGATTGTCTGATCTTTTTCCACGAAAGTTTTATTCCGATTTGAAAGGAAAAATATGATAATCTCCGGAAATCCTCGAGGATAAAAACACGTCCTTCTTCATCCCCTTTTTTGTTTTTATTCTCTCTTCGTTTCTCATCGGCTGTGGAATCCCCCCCCCCCCCTCAGTGCGTATTATTAAGCTCTTGCCCTTCAATAGGGCACATCTTTGCCATCTTTTTAACTCTTTTCATTCTTCCAAGATAACGCGACATTTTTTCCTTTTTTTTTTGTACCCTGATTTTCCATCTAAAATTTAATTGTTTATGTATGTATGTATGTATGTATGTATGTATGTATGTATGTATGTATGTATGTATGTATGTATGTATGTATGTATGTATGTATGTATGTATGTATGTATGTATGTATGTATGTATGTATGTATGTATGTATGTATGTATGTATGTATGTATGTATGTATGTATGTATGTATGTATGTATGTATGTATGTATGTATGTATGTATGTATGAATGTATGTATGTATGTATGTATGTATGTATGTATGTATGTATGTATGTATGTATGTATGTATGTATGTATGTATGTATGTATGTATGTATGTATGTATGTATGTATGTATGTATGTATGTATGTATGTATGTATGTATGTATGTATGTATGTATGTATGTATGTATGTATGTATGTATGTATGTATGTATGTATGTATGTATGTATGTATGTATGTATGTATGTATGTATGTATGTATGTATGTATGTATGTATGTATGTATGTATGTATGTATGTATGTATGTATGTATGTATGTATGTATGTATGTATGTATGTATGTATGTATGTATGTATGTATGTATGTATGTATGTATGTATGTATGTATGTATGTATGTATGTATGTATGTATGTATGTATGTATGTATGTATGTATGTATGTATGTATGTATGTATGTATGTATGTATGTATGTATGTATGTATGTATGTATGTATGTATGTATGTATGTATGTATGTATGTATGTATGTATGTATGTATGTATGTATGTATGTATGTATGTATGTATGTATGTATGTATGTATGTATGTATGTATGTATGTATGTATGTATGTATGTATGTATGTATGTATGTATGTATGTATGTATGTATGTATGTATGTATGTATGTATGTATGTATGTATGTATGTATGTATGTATGTATGTATGTATGTATGTATGTATGTATGTATGTATGTATGTATGTATGTATGTATGTATGTATGTATGTATGTATGTATGTATGTATGTATGTATGTATGTATGTATGTATGTATGTATGTATGTATGTATGTATGTATGTATGTATGTATGTATGTATGTATGTATGTATGTATGTATGTATGTATGTATGTATGTATGTATGTATGTATGTATGTATGTATGTATGTATGTATGTATGTATGTATGCATGCATGCATGCATGCATGCATGCATGCATGCATGCATGCATGCATGCATGTATGTATGTATGTATGTATGTATGCATGCATGCATGCATGCATGTATGTGTATGTATGTATGTATGTATGTATTTATCTATTTATATATCTGTCTATCTGTTTCTATAATTATCTATCTAATTATCTATATCTATCAATATATATATATCTATTATATATATATATATATATATATATATATATATATATATATATATATATATATATATATATAAACCATGATCCTACTTATAAGGGGGGTGGCTTAGTGAAAGCAAAAACTTGGCTCTTAGTGTGAGGAAAATACGAATGAGGGGATTCTCAGTCACCTCATTTCTCCCCATTGAGTCGACTTTTACGACAACCAGGGGAATACAGAGGAGATATTGTTGCCTCTCCCCTTTGGGGGAAAATTACTTTAATAAACCTTTAAAATGTAAATTGAGAATAAAGGAAAAAAGCTGTATTAAGTATTCAATAAACATTTAAGTAAATTACTTGAATTTTAGTATTGATCTAAGATGTGTAATTATTCAACTTTTTATTTCTAAATCACCTTCAAAAATCCAAAAATGATCCAGTAATATTTTTGCAGTCATTTGAAATTATTGTATTTTCTTTTGATTTATCATGGAGTATTGAATGCAGAATTAAAAATGACAGTACCATAAGACACATGGGTTCACAATATTTTTATATTTAATTAGTTGTCTACCTGTCATCTAAACAGTTCTTTTTTTCTTGTTCATTGACAGGTATTGTACCATCATTTTGCCATAAGACCCAAGAGTTCACACTATTATTTATTTATTGTGTTATTGTCGTCTAAAGAATTATTTTTTTTCTTCCTGGACAGGTTTTTACCATAACATTGCCATCAGACCCATGAGTTCACAATATTGTTTATATATTGTGTTTTTTATCGTCTTAAAAAATCTTATTTTCTTGTTCCTTGACAGGTTTTGTACCATAATTACGTGTTTGATTTTGAGTGTCTTGTCCACGGTGGAAGATATCGAAGAGGAAGCCACGGGAGTCCTTTTCTACTTGGAAACTTTTGTTGTCGTTTGGTTCTCCATAGAATATATGCTAAGGTAGGTTGTTGTTATTTCTTCCAAGGTGTTAATCCGTGAGTAATCAATTGTATTAGAGTCTTGTTTCTCTTTTTAACTAGTAGTCACAGTGGGTAAGGGATACCGTCCGCGACTTTGAGGCGTCAAGTCGAGGGTTCGTGGCATGCCACGGTCTGAAGTTAGCAAGGGCATGCACTCAGAGTAATGATCACCCCTACCAAAATCAAAGTCCTTTGCAAGAAGGCACCGTCCTAACCCTTAGTAGAAAAAGAGTTCGTGACGTAAAACCGATCACTTATCTGTTTTAACCGCCAGTAGAGTTGCCATAGTCATGCTGCTAAGTAGAAATATACCAATGTTGCCTTACTTATGATTATCAACTCTGTTTACAGATGACACAAGCAGTAATAGCATTCTTGTGTACAGGGAGCAAGTGGGGCCGGGTATTTATTGGCGCCGCCATTTAGGCGCGTCCCTAGAGCCTAGCCTAGCCAAAACAGCTTGGTGCCAAAAGGGCAACGCTAAAACAGTTTAGCGCTAAAAGGGCGGCTTCAAAACGGTGGCGCCAAAACGGCGTTGCCAGAAGGGCTGCCCCAAATCATCCCATTCCGTTCATGTGTACAGGGAGCACGTGGTGTCTTGGTCACTGAGAAAGTCTTCATATTAAAGGCTAAGATAAACTGAATTTCAACCTATTCTCTGTTGTATTCCTTTGGGTGATCTTTGTTAAGAAAAGTATGCTTAATATCTAGTGAGAGCAATTCTATTCTCAGTTCACCGAGGAAAACATTTTAGATGCTTAGAATTGATATTAAGTGATTTTTTATCTCTATGAAAGAGAAGTCTGGTGAAAAAATATGTAACATTTAGCTCAGATTACACATATTTTTTTTTCTACGTACTCTGTAATTCACGTTAAAAGTACTTAAGCAATATTAACATGATATCAGGTAGATATAAATTTATTTTAATATGGTTTGTCATAAAAAAAAAAAATATGACTTGGACGGTGCTGTAGACTATAGTGGAGTAGATACACAAAACTATTCATATTCTTTCATGTTTTTTTATACTCATTGCCTCATGAGAGGATTAGTACCAAGTGCCAAGACACACCGCAGTTAAAATCCTTTTATTTATACTCTCATAATCTTTAAATTACTTGAGACATATGAAGCCAACTCTTTTTTCCTGTTGTGAAACATATATTGCCCTTGGTCGGGACTCGAACCTAGGACACATAATCAGTGTGCAATTATTGTTTCATTGAAAGCTTCCTATTACAGCCTCTCGGTCTCAAATTGCATTAGGAACTTAGCATTTTATTCTTAATCTGAAAATATTATTTAATCCTTTCGCTTTAAAGCTGATTGCTTACTTGTATCCATAACAACATTATATGACTTTGCTTATGTTCACAGGTTGTGCTATAAGAGCATAGTATATATTCTTTATATTTGAGTATATTTATCTTATATTTCTAATATATTTTCTTATGTATATTCTTATTTTATTTTATTCACAGGTTGTGGTCTTCAGGATGTCGCTCCAGATACCAAGGTTTTTGCGGGAGAATAAAATACGCCAAAAGACCCTTTTGTTGTATAGGTAAGACCTTAGTGTACTACTCTGTATATACACGTACTTACTTGTAGATATCCACCCGGGGGTGAACGGGCCATGGTGGGCCCGTAGGTGAGTGTTCTAAAAATTGAGGTCAAGTCTTATCTGTAAGTATAAATAAAACCTTCAAAACATTCTTGACAGGGTTAGTAGTGTCCTTTTATTTTATTTCAATCTATGGTTAGATGTCATTAGGTTGTGGGGGAAGAGGCAATATAGGATAGGAGAGCGGTGAAGAAGGGAGAGTTGTTGGCGCCACGTAAACGTTTTTACCCCCTAGGGGGCCATCAGGGAGGGTGGATAAATGGTTGATAGGAATGAATAAACAAATATTCACGAGTTTTATAATTCTAGTAGGTTTATTAAATGCCATATTAAGGCAAAAGATAAGTCAAAGGCTTTCTTAGTACCATTGCCGAAGTATATATTATTTAAAGGTTATGTCTCATATTGCATAGAAGTATTCAGTCCATATAGTTTTTAGTCAAATAACTTTTACTGATGTGGTGATCCATCTAATATACGTTTTGAAAATGTATTTTATTTTATACGAGACATATTTTTATATGATTTATCGAGCATAGTCACCCATAATTATCGCTTAAAAAGATAGATCAAATGCGTACACATACAGCACTCATGATTCCATCTCCTAAAACTTTTGCTTGTAGGTAACACTGTCGAAAAAAATTATTTGAGAAGCAATTTGTCTTTTTAAATTAAATTTTGCACTATATGAAGATACATTATAGTAACAGCGAATTATGTTGATAAATTTTAAATGGAACAATGATTAAAAATAGTATTTTTTCAGTCGATGGGAATTATTTTTTTCTTTTTACTTTTCTTACAATATTTTTTAATCAGCACCTGGGAGACTAGTTCGTAACTTCAAACAATTTACTCACAAGAGTAACCGTTGCTATGGATACCTTACACCTCATTTAATTAGTTGAAAAGTGTGAGTTACTTACACTCTGAGTAGTGTATGTTTAGTCACTACTCAATCACTTCTTTTAAGACTTTCAGTGGTACAATTGGTATCCCTAACTGTGTATGTGTGTGTGTGTATGTTGTGTGTGTGTGTGTGTGTGTGTGTGTGTGTGTGTGTGTGTGTGTGCGTGCGTGCGTGCGTGCGTGCGTGCGTGCGTGCGTGCGTGCGTGTGTGTGTGTGTGTGTGTGTGTGTGTGTGTGTGTGTGTGTGTGTGTGTGTGTGTGTGTGTGTGTGTGTGTTTTGAAACCTTTCGAACATGTAAGAGAATTAAATTTGAAATCCAGCTTTGAGTGAAGTTGAGAAGTGAGAGTAAAAGGAACAGAGGCTCTTAGTAGAGTTTAATTACATGTGCTCAGTTTTCGTTGTGTTTCGAAATATTGATAAATAATTCCAACCGGTAATTTTCTTGTAGTTTCGCCTCTCAAATGAACAGTTACTGAAACATGCTGGAAAATCACTGTGAAATATTTATGAGAACAATGTAAATATTTAAAAAATATATATTAAAATATATTAGTGTATTATTGTGGGGACTGCCATGGCGTAGTGGTATATTACTCGTTTTGGGGGGTGATGAACCAACGTTCGAGCACACGGCGGGGCGTTAGGAATGGCATCGAGCCTTAATTCCCAGCTTTAGTGTGCGTCCACTCTCATATGGAGATTAACAGTGACAGAAAAAATATTAGTGTATTACTGTGGAATCATATGCTAATAGATTATTGTCTCTCTTAACTAAAAAAAAAAAACTATTAATAATAATAATAATAATAATAATAATAATAATAATAATAATAATAATAATAATAATAATAATAATTTCTATTTTCTTTCAAATGTGACACCAGGACGGGCGATGAATATTGTCCTCATAGGCCTGGGCACGAAGAATCATAAAGGAAAGAGAAAGAGAGATAGGGAGTGTTGTGACTTGTCAGATACTCATATTTTACATTATTTTCTTCAGATATTGTTACAATCGGAGCTTCAGTTTCGGTACTGACCATTGGATCAGATGGGAGTCAACACAGAGCAAACTGGAACAGAGATGGGGAGTGATTTGAATTGTCAGATATTCTTATTCTGCATTTTTCTCTTCAGATATTGTTACAATCGTAGCTTCAGTCGCGGTGCTGGCCAATGGATCGGGAGATGGGAGTCACGTGGTGTCTGCCGTCCGAGGTCTTCGGTTCTTCCAGATTTTACGTATGGTTCGCATGGACCGGAGAGGAGGAAGCTGGAAACTCTTGGGCTCAGTTGTATATGCCCATAGACAGGTATTTTTTTTTTATTTTTCCCTTGCTTCTGTTTATATATATATATATATATATATATATATATATATATATATATATATATATATATATATATATATATATATATATATATATATATATATATATATATATATATATATATATATATATATATATATATTATACAGATGAATCCTTATTTTTCTCCATGAACAGGTATTTTTATATTCTTTATTTGATTCTTTTAATATTAGTCAAATGAATATTTATTTTTATTGTTTTAGTTGCTTCTGGTTTTATTTTCTTAATATTATGCAAATGACTCCTTATTCTTCGCCATAGACAATTATAATACTTTTTCTTATTTCTGTTTATATATATATATATATATATATATATATATATATATATATATATATATATATATATATATATATATTATATAAGTGAATCCTTAGTTTTTCCAATGACAGGTAATTTTTTTTTTTTGCTTCTTTTTTTAATATTACACAAACGAATATATCTTCTCCTTCTTCTTGAGGGCGAGGAATCAATTTATACTTCAAGCATTATTTTAAGCAGACCTAAATAAAAGTTTGATCAAAGTAAAACTCTGCCTTTGCTTAAGCAAGGTAAATATTTGGTAACACACACCTTGCTTAAACCAGGTAAATATTTGGCAATATACACCTGGATGTCATGACACACCTTGAATACTACTTCTGCTTTACTCTCAGTGGAAAAACTTCTTTCAAGGTTACAGAAATCCATGCGTATGAAATCCATGCACATGAGAGCCATGCACGTGATGCGAATAAATCTCTTTACGGAATCTCTCCTTTTTTTTCAGGAGCTTCTCACAACAGTGTACATAGGATTCCTTGGTTTAATCTTCTCGTCTTTCCTGATCTACCTCGTGGAGAAAAATGATACAACTTTTAGACACTTTCCAGATGCCCTTTGGTGGGGTGTGGTAAGTATTTTAAAGAGAGAGAGAGAGAGAGAGAGAGAGAGAGAGAGAGAGAGAGAGAGAGAGAGAGAGAGAGAGAGACAGACAGACAGACAGACAGACAGACAGACAGACATAGACAGGCAGGCAGGCAGACAGGCAGGTATGGAAATGATTACTACCTCTGGAAGATTTTTTCAACTCAGTCATCAGGTAGCTAAATAAATGACAGAAAAAACAAACAGAATATTTGGATGAATTAATGTACAAAGAATATTTCATCATAATATAAGCACATACATATAAGATAATCAATACCAATGAATACATACAATTAAGAGGAAAATAACACATTTGATGAATGCAATAAAGACATTTTGATAAATGAAGCCATAATATAGTAAGACATTTCTTCACAAGGAATGAAATAGAGAACTGAACAAAGACTACAGATAATGAACTCAAAAATCCAGTTAATATTGCATAGGGCTTCAGTAAACAAAATATGAAGATTAATTGTAAAGAACGGAACTAAAATTCTGGATTATTGGATTCTCGTGTCATAGGAATGATATATAATTATAGTAAACTTATCCTCCATCGAACCAGTTACAGACAAATTACGTATACCATTTTTACTTGTAACTATGATAAATACGGATATGTATCCTTAATTGGTCCTTTTAAGAAGCTTGCAATATTTTGTCAAATATTAATTTCTTTTAGCTGATGAGATTGCCCATCTAAAGTAAAAAGAAATTATATTGCCAATATTTTTCATTTACTTTTCACCTTATATTTTCGAGGAGCAAAGTGTTTCTAATAAATTAAAAGTGTCTTTTTCATCCGTCCAGTTCCACTAATATTAATATTAATATTGTAATGTTAATAATGCGAGCCTTTTTTATGTAAAGATATATTGATTGTTTCATGTCTTGATTTTCTAAAATTCTAGACTATATTAATATGTACCTAAATAATAAATTGAATCTTCGCATCAAAAAATATAATTTGAACCTATATTCAAAAGATAATAAGGACTTGAATTGCCTTGTCTTAGATATTCAGGGACCTGCCTTAAAGATTCTATTCAAGCTGCGAATTATAGGAAACTCACTTCTAAATGCTCATCAGTCATCCTTGTTCATTTTAAAATAATGTCATATGTTGCCTGTGTGTATTTCATATTCTAATAGGCACTGTAACTATTCTTTAAAATGAGTGCCATGAAAAATGCCTTTATAAAAATTGCATTATGTAGCTGTTCACAGATACGTACATACGAAAACAGCTCAACAATATATATATATATATATATATATATATATATATATATATATATATATATATATATATATATATATATATATATATATATATATATATATATATATATATATATATATATATATATATATATATATATATATATATATATTATATATATATATATATATATTTTTTTTTTTTTTTTTAAGTGGAAATTTATCTATAATATATGAACTAATATATTTTATAACAGCGTTCACTGGCGCCGGTATTTTCACATACTTGTTTAAGCAAATTTATAGTTATTTCCAATACTTGAAATTTTCAGAGAAGGGCCTCGGAAGATCATTGGTGGAGCCAGCAAACATGATCGATGTGGGTTTCGGTCCCTCCACAGGTCATTATGGAGGGCATGCAGCCTTAATTCCCCAGCTCCAATCTGTCTGTGTTCACTCCCAGTCAAATGGGAAATGACTGTGGCTCTTAAAATGTCAAAAAACTTGTAATTTTCCGATCAAAGGATGCAATTAAAAATCCTTTTGGTTCAAAGCTGTTTTTCCTTTATAGCTTCGGCGCTAGTATTTTATAAATACTGTAATATCAGTAGGTTCAGTGCAGTCTATAAAGACAAGACATGAATATACTGCCATGAATATACTGAGGAGATACATAATGAATAATAGATTATGTAAACATTTAGTTACATGTTTTGCTGAGATATCTTAAGACATGGAGTTCTCGCCATGTAAATTTCTTTAAACATTATTATAAAAGAACTATTTTTTCTATTTCTCTCTTTCTATTTCTGTCTATCTATCTATCTATTTGTATATATATCTATCTATATATCTGTCTATCTATCTATCTATCTGTATATAAGTATTACGTGCTTATAACTTATATAAAATTTAATCTGTTTATCACATATATTTCTATTTTACTCATAGTTATATTTTTATGAAAGAAACGGATGTATTTTTTTTTAAAGTATTGTTTGTTTAATTAAATAAAACTTACTTACTTACTTACTTACTTACTTAGTGAAAAGTGTAGTCATATGGCATCTCATATAGACGCCAATACCAGCTAGAGGGCAGAGTGCGCACTCGAAGACCCGCCACCAGAGGACGGCATAAGGAGAGTGTCTGTTAATTAGAAGTCAGTCCTTGCCGGGGCAGAACTCACGTCCTAGTTTCGGGGGAGGTTCTAACTAGGACGTGAGTTCTGCCCCCGGCAAGGACTGACTTCTAACTAACAGAAACTCTCTCCGTATGTCGTCCTCTGGTGGCGGGTCTTCGAGTGCGCACTCTGCCCTCTAGCGGCTATTGGCGTCTATATGAGATGCCATACGACAGTATTAACTACTGTATTTAACTTTATTTTATTGAGGAACTCTTTATTATCTTTTCTAAAAGTCTGTTGTTGCATAGAGTCATGAAGATAGTAGGTAAATACTCTGTTGACTCCCTTTTTGTACTTAGGGTTAGGACGGTGCCTTTTCGCAAAGGTTGTTTGTCTTTTGGCAAGTGTGATCGTCACGCTGAATGAATGCTCTCGTATACTCTTACTCTCTTTTCATCTTCCAGATCACCCTTTGCACCGTTATATACGGTGATGCCGTTCCAAAAATATGGGTTGGAATTTATTTTTTTTTTTGCAGGTGTGATCGTTACCCTGAGTGAGTGCCCTAGTAAATTCTTACCCTCTTTTCATCTTCCAGATCACCCTTTGCACCGTGGGATATGGTGATGCCGTTCCAAAAACATGGGCTGGAAAAATGATTGCGTCCGGATGCGCTCTACTTGGGATCTCCTTTTTCGCCCTTCCAGCTGTGAGTACTTCTACTTACCAGTACTCAGTTAGTACAAAAGTGTATGTGCAGTCCACATTCACGTGATAATAAGGAATGAAATGCAAGCCCTGTTTTTTTTTTTTTTTAATAATATAAGTGTGATTTTGCACATATACTGGGCACTGCCTTACGCAATTGTCTGGCTATGGATTGCGATATATATATATATATATATATATATATATATATATATATATATATATATATATATATATATATATATATATTTATTTTTTTTTCCCAGTTAATATCTCGACTATATCCTCAAAATACGATTAGCTTAATAATTAGCCATACGGCAAGGCGCTATGGTTGTCATTTATGTATTTAGCTTAATGCTACACAAGTTTTCTTAAATGTCTTTCATTACTATATATATATATATATATATATATATATATATATATATATATATATATATATATATATATATATATATATATATATAGGTCACCCACAATTCAGGTGGGTAAGGATATTTTACAATGAGACCTGACAGCTGCAGCTGATTTATCCTCACCGCTTCAAGTCCCCTCACACCCGTCCATCACAAACTTCTTGAAAAAGTTGTTTGCTGTTGTTTGATGTGGATATTATCATGACGTATTGATTAGACCGCGCAAAATAGGTTTTATGAGAAAAAATGGGAGATATATGTCACCAGTGACAACGTCTATTTTCTCTGATACGGAAGGGATAATAAGCTCACGTTGTCATGCAACAGCTAAAAATGATGAAGATAATGGTAATAATGTTGAAGAATATATAGATTCATTGCAAACTATGAATGAAAATGGTGTCAGAAAAGCTTGGAGTGTTTGTTTTTGGCGTTTTATGTTTCACTATTATTCCCCATTTGGGGTTATAAACTGACGGATTGGAGCTGGGGAATTAAGACTGGATGTCCTTCCTACTGCCCTGCCTTGGGCTCGAACGTAGAGTCATCACCTCCTATATCAAGCACCCTGCCGGATACGCTAGAGTGGCCCCCTTTGGAAAGATAATATTGGTCTTTCTTACTGACAGCATAAGGATTCTTAAGACTACGCAATATTCATCATGAAAATTGGAGAGTAGATAAATTTAAGTTTATATTTTCGTTACTAACTTTTTTTTTTTACTGTTTATTAGATTATCTTTTTTCTGTGAAAAATAAGTTAACAGGATTATATTACTTTTTTCATTCTAAAAGCGAGAAAGAATTATATTAATAAAGTAATATTTTATTCTTTGTCTTATTTTGTGAATATAAGTCAACACGATTATATCACTATCTTTCAAAAAGTAAGAAGAAATTCCATTGACAAATTGACTCTTTTTCCTTAGTCTTAGCCTAGATTTTTTTTTTTAATTATTGTATCATACTACTATGTAAAATAGTTTTAATATAGACATAGAAATGTAAGCTGCTAATTTTTTTTCATTATTCAGCCTATTTTTATCTGTAATTTCAATATTATTTGGTTCTGATTATTGCATCTAGAAGTACTATCGTGATTCCATTATTGTTATGTGTCATCCAGAAGGTTTATAGTCTTTTGGAAGTTGTAGTTATATTGCAGTGATAATATTAACTTGATAATCCCATTTCGATGATAGTTTTTTATGAGTGTGACATCAGTCTTGGCAAAGAAAATTTCCCTCATCAGGCTGGACACCAAGAAAACGTGAGTGTAAAGAGATACCGAAATGGGGAGTGTTGTGGCTTGCCAAATGTGAAGGGGCATTAAGACATGTGTAACGAAACGCCACAATGTACTATCTAAACGGGTCTCTTCGTGAAAGTACTGTCATCTGCAAACTTGACAGGGGTCTGCTGCTTAATTTTTATGAAATGTGAGTTCATCCTCTGGAGGAACTACATCACCATTGTGATCTTCCTTGAGGCTCATCTGTCTATTTTTCAGGGTATCTTGGGCTCCGGATTCGCCCTCAAAGTACAACAACAGCAGCGACAGAAGCACATGATACGGCGGCGCCAGCCGGCGGCAACTCTGATCCAGTGTCTCTGGCGATGTTACGCTGCCGACGAACATTCGTTGTCTGTAGCCACTTGGAAGATACACCAGGTCCCACTGCCCTCTCCCCCATCGTAAGTTTTTTTTTTTTTGTCATTAGTGTATGGTCTTATTTAATTACTAATGCAATTTTATTCCTTTGAGCTTTTGTTGAACTAACTATATATATATATATATATATATATATATATATATATATATATATATATATATATATATATATATATATATATATATATATATATATATATCATGTATATATATATATATATATATATATATCATGTATATATTATCATGGCTTACCATTCACCCTTTGCTTATTTACACAGCCCTAAATTATTTTTTTTTCATTCCTATCTTTATAATTTTGGTGTCATGTAAGCTATCATTAATATATCACGTATTTTCTGTAATTAACAGATGGTTATTATTAAATTAGTTTTGCGTAATAAGAGAAAAAATTACGAAATTCTTAACCTAAAGAATTTTGTTCCTGAATTATGAAAGAAATTAGAAAATTTTATCTTTCAGAAACATAATATTTTTTTTACAGTTGAGGGTCTTATGGTGTTATCATATATTGTCCTCTCTCTTATCCTACCATTATGGTAATTCATAGGGTAATTCTTAAGGTAATTCTCAGTTATTCCTATCTACTGTTATGGTAGTTTGTAGGGTAATTCTTGGGGAGGTCATATATTCCTATCTACCATAATAGTAATTTGTAGGATAATTCTTAGGGAGGTCAGATATTGCTATCTACCAATTTGGTAATTTGTGGGGTACTTCTTAGGGTAATACTTGGGGAGTTCAAATATTCTTATATATCATTATTGTAATTCGTAGGGTAATTCCAAAGATAATTCTTACAGAGTTCTGATATTCCTGTCTACCATTATGGTAATTCACAGGGTAATTCTTAAGGTGGTCAGATATTCTTATTTACCATTATGTTAAATGCTTTGGGTAATTCCTAGGGAGGTCAGATATTCTTATTTACCATTATGGTAATTCGTAGGGTAATTCTTAAGGTAATTCATAGGGAGGTCAGATATTACTCTATCATTGTAGAAATCCGTATGGTAATTCTTAGGGTAATTCTTAGGAAATTCAGATATTCCTTGAATTCGCCTGAGTTTCTTGAATGACGTAAGAGGTTTTTTTTTACTTTTTTTTTAAATATTATATTTTCTGAAGCAGTAATTAAATGCCCCATGCTTTTTTTTTTATTATGACCCTTTGATTTTGCATAGTGGCTTCCTTTATTAAAAAAAACTAAGCATTTACTAATCACAATTTCATTTCATTTATATATATCCCCCTGCCATTACTTTTGATATTTTAAATTGCATCTTTTTTAATGAGTTTATATGCTCAGGGCAAATCTTCTGAAAAATTAATGCAAAAATATCTTCATTTTTTCCAATAAGCTTTCTTGGATTTTTTTTTTTTCAATGAATGAAAAGCGTATGAATGTAGGGAGCGTTTGCCTTCGTGAAGAACTTTTTTTTTTTTGGAGGGGGGATTTTCTATGAGATCCTTGTCCTCCTGGAGTTTGTTATCCTTGTCCATCAGCTTTGTAATGGCGCAAAGGAGAAAATGAAATTAGACTCCTTGTATCGCTTGCAGAGAGGTTGCGAATAGTAATAACAATCAGTTGAATTTTTCACATTGGGACGATAATAAGGACTACATTGATTTATTTAGAGTTGAGAGCCTACACGCTGACGAATACTTTAACCTGTAGTAGTTAGTTCGTAGGTAATATAAAGCCGCTTTCACACGTCGCAATTGGCACTTCAGTTGAAAACGAACATGCGACCCAAGTCGCACGTCGCACATGGGACGTGTCACGCCACTTCTGCGTGAAAGGTTTCATATATTTCCGGATGTTCGTTTTCGACTGGCGTGCCACGTGGCATTCCACGTGCGACATGCCACTTTGGTGTGAAAGCGTCCTAAGCTTCAAACCTAACCTAATATCTTATGAGCCTATGGCACATTGCGTGTGTAATGTTTTTCAGCGAATGTAGGTTTATATATGTACCCTCTGAAGTTTCTAACTATTCTCTTTATCATTTACGAAACATGTGCTTTGGTCACTTGTTGACCTTCCTTCTAATGGATGAATATTTTGAATCGTCATTACATTTCTTGCTATCTCGGAGTTAGCAGTTCATCAACATTGTATTCCTAAACACGGGCACAGGTGCATAATGTATGCTTAAATATTCCATATATGTGGTTTTACGTCCATCACTCCCTTTTCTTCTAAGGGCTAGGATGGTGTCTTCTTCAGAGGGACTTTGGTTTTGGGCAGTGTGACTTTCACCCCGAGTGAGTGCCCTCTCTAATCTCAAACCGTGGCAGGTCTCAAACCCCCAATCTGACGTAGCAAAGTCGTTTGCAAAACCAACCCGGTTAATGCAAAATTGTCTGTAATGGCCACTATGTGAATATGTCACTGACATATTTTATTTTTTATCTGTTCCTTAATTTGCTTTGCGATCAGCGTCTTGATTCAGATTATGCTACTTAGGCAAACATGGTGTCAACCCACAGAGCATAAATCTAGCACTTGACAGTAATATTTAGAAGAAAAAAATATGTATCTTATATAGTATATACCGTGTTGCCATCGAGGTTTGCACAGCATGAGTATATAATGCCAAATTTAACAAACATTTTTGAAAAAATTAACCTACATTAACTCATAGCAGAAATGAAGTTGAGTATAGCTTTCAGAAGATCTTCTATGCAAAAAAATAATAGTACTGAGATTTAGATCAGGTGTTGTTCATGAACTTCATGTTGTTAAGCCTGTGCTCATTAAGCTTAGAAAATCAGAATATGTTACTATAAGACCATAAGTTGTTTTTTTTAATGAGTGTGACTCTGAGACAGGCAGAAACTGCCCTCATCAATAAAAGCCCAGGCACGAGAAAATACTAAGACGAAGCAAAAGAAAAAGGTTAAGAACAAGACAGAGATGAGGTAATGTCAAACAAAGGAAAACGACAGATAGAAAAAAACAGTCAAAGTACAGAGGACCAAGAGATATGGAGGACTAGGCTCTGAGATGACGATAGATCTGCTTTTTGAAGGATGAAAGGTCATAAGAATTAGGAAAGACAGAAGGAGGAAGTCCAGAGTCTGGAGGTAGATGGGAAGGAGCAGTCGCTGCACCGACCAATCCGCGAGCTACAAATCTCCACACGGTACTGGTGAGATGAGGCCGCTTGGTGAGTGTTACGCGGCCTCGGCATTGGGGGAGGGATGCAACTCGCCAACTCATCAGAGCAGCGATGGAAGTAGTAGCGATAGAAAAGCGAAAGGGAAGATACCTTACGGCGAAGAGAGAGAGAATCCAGATTAGAAGTAAGAGAAGGATCATTAATGAGTCTGACTGCCTTAGATTCAACCCTATCAAGAAGATAAGTATAAGAGGAAGCACCCCAAATGTGTGAGCAGTATTCTAAGCAGGGACGGATAAGACCTTTATAAATTTTAAGTAACTGTAAAGAGGAAAAGTAATGACGAAATCGAAACTAAACACCCAATTTTTTGGATGAAGATTTAGAAATTTGGACTATATGATTCCTCCAAGACAAGTTAGAGGCTATATGGATTCCTAATATGTTGATATAATTAAGAGGGTAAATTTCGTTAGTTTCGAAGATAATAGCGTTATCAGGAGGAGAAGAAGATAAAGAGAGAACCAGAAACTGTCTTGGAGGCATTGAATTTATATAAATTTAGAGTGCCCAGTTCATATACTCTCTGCAAATCGGAGTTAAGAATAGAAGAAAGAGTGATATGAGACTGATTACGACTAACAGATGAAGGTTGTGAAGAAAAGGCAGAGGAAAAGTGAATGGTAGAAACATCAGCAAAGGCATGAAGAAGAGAGGAAGATGGAGACTGTAGAAGATCATTGATGAAGAGAAGGAAGAGAGTAGGTGAAAGAATAGAGCCCTGTGGAACACCGCTGGTTAATTGTATTCTCTTCTCTCTCTCTCTCTCTCTCTCTCTCTCTCTCTCTCTCTCTCTCTCTCTCTCTCTCTCTCTCTCTCTCTCTCTCTCTCTCTCTCTCTCTCTCTCTCTCTCTCTCTCTCTCTCTCTCTCTCTCTCTCTCTCCTCTCTCTCTCTCTCTCTCTCTCTCTCTCCTCTCTCTCTCTCTCTCTCTCTCTCTCTCTCTCTCTCTCTCTCTCTCTCTCTCTCTCTCTCCTCTCTCTCTCTCTCTCTCTCCTCTCTCTCTCTCCCTCTCTCTCTCTCTCTCTCTCTCACTCTCTCTCTCTCTCTCACTCTCTCTCTCTCTCTCTCTCTCTCTCCTCTCTCCTCTCTCCTCTCTCCTCTCTCTTTCTCTCTCTCTCTCTCACTCTCTCTCACTCTCTCTCTCTCTGCACCTAGTTATTTTTCTTACTTCAAATAGCTATTTATACTGCCACTAAGATTTTCTTTTCTTTTGAGAGCTCGTTGGTTCATCACTTTGTCCGAGATGGTGATTTTCCCATGACTTACTTTGACCCAAAATGAGTAATATTTTGGGAGGGCGAATTCGTAATCTTATGACGCTTCTTACATCGTGCACGGAATGCATTTGGAATTCTTTAGAATATCTGTAATCAGTGTGCATCAATTTCCCAACATTTGCCAGGGCCTGCTCTTCCCAAAGAAGTTCCTTTGTTTTTTTTTTATTTTTTTTAAGAGTGTGACACCGGGACAGGCAGAAACTGCCCTCATCAATGAAAAAAATACCAAGACGAAGGAAAAGAAAAAGGTTAAGGACAAGGCAGAGATGAGGTAATGTCACACAAAGGAAAACGACAGACAGAAAAAACGAGTCAAAGTACAGAGGACCCAGAGGTATGGAGGACTAGGCTCTGAGATGACGATAGATCTGCTTTTTGAAGGATGAAAGGTCATAAGAATTAGGAAAGACAGAAGGAGGAAGAGAGTTCCAGAGTCTGGAGGTAGATGGGAAGAAGCAGTCGCTGCACCGACCAATCCGCGAGCTACAAATCTCCTCACAGTACCTGTGAGATGAGGCCGCTTGGCGAGTGTTACGCGGCCTCGGCAGTGGAGGAGGGATGCAACTCGCCAACTCATCAGAGCAGCGATGGAAGTAGTAGCGATAGAAAAGCGAAAGGGAAGATACCTTACGGCGAAGAGGAGAGAATCCAGATTTGAAGTAAGAGAAGGATCATTAATGAGTCTGACTGCCTTAGATTCAACCCTATCAAGAAGATAAGTAAAGGAAGAAGCACTCCAGATGTGTGAGCAGTATTCTAAGCAGGGACGGATAAGACCTTTGTAAATTTTAAGCAACTGCAAAGAGGAAAAGTAATGACGAAAACGAAACAAACCCCCAATTTTTTGGATGAAGATTTAGAAATTTGGATTATGTGATTCCTCCAAGACAAGTTAGAGGCTATATGGATTCCTAATATGTTGATAGAGTTAAGAGGATAAATTTCATTAGTTTCGAAGACAATAGGGTTATCAGGAGGAGAAGAAGATAAAGAGATAGCCAGAAACTGTGTCTTGGAGGCATTGAATTTAACTAAATTTTGAGTGCCCCACTCAGATACTCTCTGCAAATCGGAGTTAAGAGTAGAAGAAAGAGTGATACGAGATTGATTACGAGTAGCAGATGAAGGTTGTGAAGAAAAGGTAGAGGAAAAGTGAAGGGTAGAATCATCAGCAAAGGCATGAAGAAGAGAGGAAGATGGGGATTGTAGATCATTGATGAAGAGAAGGAAGAGAGTAGGTGAAAGAACAGAGCCCTGTGGAACACCACTGGTAACAGAGAAAGGGCTAGATGTCGCGCCATCAACAACTACAGATATAGAATGGTCAGTAAGAAAACTGGAAGTCAGAGAACAGAAAGAAGGGATAAAGCCATAGGCAGGGAGTTTGGCCAACAGAGCCTTGTGCCAGACTCTGTCAAAAGCCTTAGAGATATCAAGGGTGACGACAAAGGATTCCCCATAGTTCCTCAGAGACGATGACAATACACGAGTAAGATAGGACAGGAGATCACCAGTGGATCTTGCCTTGCGGAAACCATACTGGTGATCGGAGATAAGTGAGTTAGATTCAAGGCGTTTCAAGAAGTGACCATTGAGCAAAGTTTCGAAAACTTTAGCAATAGAGGAGGTTAGGGCAATAGGTCGGTAGTTAGAAGGAATAGAGCAGTCACTCTTCTTAGGAACAGGTTGAACTAGGGCATGCTCCCAAGATGAAGGATAGATACTGGTTGACAGAATGAGGCGAAAAATACGGCCAAGCACGAGAGCCAGTTCATCTGCAAACTCCTTAAGGAACCTTGCAGGGATACCATCGGGACCAGATGCCTTGTTCATCTTTAGCGAGCGAAGAACCTTATGAACTTTGCCTGAAGAAAGGATAAGGGAGGGCATAGGATTAGAGAGGGGAAAAGACTGAGGAACAGGTGCGCTGGAATCGTTGATAGAAGAGTTGGCAGAAAAATGAGAGCCAAAGAGAGTGGCTTTGTCAGTGGGAGAGCAAGCTATAGAACCATCAGAATGAATGAGAGGGGGAAAGCTTAAGTTACAGAAGTTTATGGAGAGGTTTTTGGCTAAGGATCAGAAGCATTTGTCAGTGGGAGAGGAGTTAAGGTCATCAACTTTCCTTCTTATAAAGGAAGCCTTAGACTTTCGAATCTGAGCTGTACGGTGATACTTAGTTATAATAAAAGCAGAGCGAGTTAAATCGAAAGGAGAGGCTAGGTAAGATCGGTGAGCCTGATTCTTAGTCTGGATAGCCATGGAGCAGGCACGGTCAAACCAAGGTTTAGGGGGAGAGAAAGTTTTTGTAGAATAGGGGATGTACGCCTACATTCCCGCGGTCATGATCTCGGCAACTTTTAGAGCTACCTGATTAGGGTTGCGGGACCGAAAGCAGTAGTCATCCCATGGGAAGTCAAAGAGAAAGTTACGCAAATTTTCATGTTGGGTATGCTCGAAGTGCCAAAGGCGGCGCTGAGTAGGAAGGATTGGTGGTGGGGGAAGAGACTGATCATAGAGTGATCAGATTTACCAAGAGGGGAATACACAGAATAAGAGTAGTTTGAGGGGTTAGAAGTAAAACATAGGTCAAGAGTGTTTGCAGCATGTTCGTGACGATCAGGAACGCGAGTAGGATGTTTGATAATTTGCTCCAGATCGTGAGTAATAGAGGAAGCAAGCAGTACAATATGCACATTCGTATGAAAGCTTCAGTGGCTCTGGATCAGGTTTGATTACCGTTGACACTGAACCGCTGTTACACAATTTGTTGCCAGCCACACCAGTGAAGGTTCTTATAGGAGTTGGAAAGTATTCACTGGCCTCTATGATAAAAAAGATAAATTCTGAAGATTAAATTATATCTGATTTTCTGAAGATTATGAATGAACGCATCCAGGTCTATCAGTTTGTAGATCAAACATGTTTTTGATAATTTAATTGTTGCAGTAGTAACCCTGCCATTAATGCACTCTAACAGTACAAGCCCAGTTTGATGCTTCATTTTTGGGAGTATTTCATATGTGCATTACATACCATGGGTATTTATATGGTATTTTGAATTATATTTAATAGACTTGCACAGACTGGCTTGTTAGGAGTCTAGCACAGGGCTTCGCTTGGGTGAATGAATATGAAGCCATGTACCTTTTCATGTTGTAAGATCAAAAATACTTAATAAGCTTATTGTTTATTTATTTTTTTTCTTTATTTTATTTATATTTCTTGGAAGGTTCTGTAAGGTAGATATTCATACAAATATGAGTGATAAAGAGGACAGATATTAAGCACATTTTTCTCCTACTCCTTTACCCCTACAGGAGACAAATAAGGTAAAAAAAATACTTTACACAGCTCATTCATACAATATGTGTTAGCCTCTGTGTTAGTATCACCGTAGCAAATTTCGATGTTAGGTGTTAGATGACTTAGGCCCGATTAAGCAGTGTAAACCTAGGATACCATATTGTTAGTTAGCTAGCCACACACAAATGGATTTCATAAACGCATTTGATGCGGTTCTGTGTATGGCTAGGATCCCCCGTGGGGGGATCCTAGCCATACACCAAACCACGTCAGATGCGTTTATGAAATCCATTTGTGTGTCTAGCTAACTAACAATATGGTATCCTAGGTTTACACTGTTTAATCGGGCCTTAATGCTGACTCTTATGACCACATAAGAGTCAGCATTAAGACCCGATTACACAGTTTAAACCTAGGATGCCATATTATTAGTTAGCGAGACACACAAATGGATTTCATAAACGCGTCTGACGTGGTTCTGTTTATGGCTAGGATCCCCCATGGGGAGATCCTAGCCATACACAGAACCACGACAGAGGCGTTTATGAAATTAATTTGTCTGTGTCTAGCTAACTAATAATATGGAATCCTAGGTTTACACTGTTTAATGGGGCCTTAATGCTGACTCTTATGTGGTCATTTCCCGTCGTAGTTGTTATTTTACCGTTTATTTTAGCTTTTTTTAATCGTTATCGTGTGGTGAGTTCAATGTTTGGCAGAAGTGTTCATGCCTTGGAACTTTATTTCTAATGTATAGTGGCACGTATATAGTTTTTTATACTGTTTTCAATGTATGTTTTCTAGATATTCATGTTTGTTTATGATGGCACTTCATCCCCCTCATAATTTGGCACTGTCATACTCAAACAGAGAGGAATTCTCTCTTCATTTGTAGTAATATTTGTTTTTTGAGGGAGGTTTGTGCTTGCTTCATAAAAAAACATGGGGGAGCGCGTCAGTCCTAGAACAAATAATTCGACACGTAAATTGTTTGAATGAAGTGTTTGAGCTTTACTTGTTGAGTTGGTTAGTGTTATGGATGTCATGCACTGTGTTTCGTGTTATGCTTGCGTATGTTTCATTATATCATGTTCTGGAGTTATGGATTAAAGATGATACTTTTTTATAATTATTTACGGTTATGTTCATTGATTCTAACAAGATTTTTGTATTTAATGTTCTTATTGAATAGGCTTTGTGTGACATATTGCAGTTTTCAGAATATATATATATATATATATATATATATATATATATATATATATATATATATATATATATATATATAACTCAAAAAAATATGATGTGAATTTAATCTTTAAAAAAAGAAAAAAAATTGTCTCTTATCGGTTTCTTAATCAGTAACAGGATGTATTGATTTCAGGACAAGACATCTTTAGGAATGCAATAGACATTTCTTTACACTTTGAGAAAGTTTGGAATTAGCGAGATAGTAGTTTATATTTTTAATAATACTTGTGGATATGTTATCTTTATGTAATATTGAGCTGAATAAATCTCTACATACCAGTATTTCATCTATAGTAGGCCTATATAATGTCTAGCATAAAAAGGAAATTTTGTCTCGATATTTTGCTAGGCTAGTTTGCATAGCACTTGTATTTGTATATATAATTTTATGGGTTGTAAACTGTATGGTGCTGCCCTTTTGGCGCCACTCTTTTGGCGCAAAAGTATTTTGGCGTTGCCTTTTTGGCACTAACCTAACCTAACCTAGGTTAACTAATCTATCCAAAAGAGAATAGTGCTAAAAGGGCAATGCCAAAACAGTTTATCTTCAATAGAGTGGCGTCAAAATGGCGGCACCAAAAGAGGGCACGAAAAGGGTAGCACCAAATAGTCCCATTCCGTAATTGGCAGTACGCTTTATATCAGTGGTGCCTGCCTGATGGGGACCGCCTGAGCTTCCTGGTCGAGTGTTCGACTAGGACTAGGGAGTATGGTCCCACGTTTAAGCCCACAGCGGGGCGATAGAAAGGGCATCCGACCTCAGTTCCCCAGCCTCAATCCATCTGTTCTCACCCTCAGATGAGGACTACTAATGGCACACAAAACTTAAAAAAAAAAAAAAAAAAAGCTGATGTGCATACCATCATCTTCTCTTGAATAAAGTCACTACTCAGCATTCTGTGACTTACATCAAAGTGATACATGAGTGATACATGAATGATACAAATAAAGGATGGTTATCTTAGTGTTAGTCTATTCAGTATTCCATGTGTCTCAATTATTTAGGGGAAACATCAAGGGAAAAAAATTACATTCAGCTGTTATTGAATCTTAGATTCCCTTTCCAATATGATATGAGAGAGGCACTGAGAGAGTTGTACATGTACATCTTGATTTTGACTCTATCCTCATTTTTGGTCCAATGAGTAATACTTTAAAGTCTCACCCTCATTATTATGCTCATTCTGTATCTGTGTATAAAATCTGATACTTTTTTAAATATATTAAGAAATATCTTTGCAGGATCCACTCTTTATTACGCTAGAGTTTTTGCATTGCATATACTGTAATAATGATGTAACAATATATACATTGATTGAATTCTCTTTTAGTATTCTGTCAGTGATGTTGATGTCCTTATTTAGATAAAAAAAAATAGATATTTAGCTTTAGCTTAGTTACTACATGAAGCTATATATTTATTTTTATCTGAGATACGAAATAAAGCTAAATATTTAGCTTACTACAGGAGACCATGATAACCAAGTGATTAATATACTTAGGTCGTGAGTTGACAGACCCGCATGGAACGATAGGAATGGCATCTAGCCTAAATATCTCAGCTACACTCTCTCAAGGCTCAGTTGGCGGATTGATCCCACTGACAGGCTGAAAAGCCTACCTGGGAGTGAAAACTTTTTGAAACTTAGTTTTTACATTATCTTTGCTTTTAACTGAATATTCTTATTCTTATATGGCCAGCATTGTATTAAAATTAATAACTTTGCCTTTTGCCTTTCTTGCTTGTGCAAATGATGTAAATCTTTCTTAACTATCTGAGTATTTTGATATCTGGATAAACATCTGGATATGAGGAACCTCTTTGATACATCTTTTTTTCCGAATAAATTAATAGTTAAAAAAAAAACAATTTTAAGCTTTCTTGGATCAGTTTTGCTAACACCCATACACAGATCACTTTATTATCCTCTATATAGGCCTTATAGTTATACATAACTGACTTCTGTTTTAAACGGGTGGGCAAGAATACCTCCTCCATGATTCCCTGAGTGTCGTAAAAGTCGACTAAATGGGGCGAAGCTAGGGGACTGGGAATCTCCTCATTTGCATCTCCTACAACGAGGAGTCAGGTTTTTGCTTGACTCAGCCATCCCCTTTATAGGGGGTGATTATGGCTCTTGTATATAGACGCACACATACATACATACATGCCACGAAACTGGTGCCAGAAATACGCAATCTCAGTTATGATGAGAGGCTGAGGGAATTAGACTTACCATCACTCGAAGCTAGAAGAGTGAGGGGGGATATGGTGACAGTCTTTAAATTCCTTCATGGTTATGCTAGAGTGGATAGGGATCGATATTTTGATATGGCTGGCTCTAGAACTATAGGTCATAGTTTGAAGCTTCGTAAGAAAACTTCTTTGCAGGATGTAAGGAAATACTTTTTCAGTGTAAGAGTAGTTGATAATTGGAATTGGCTAAGCGAGGAGGTAGTTAATGCTATCTCAATCCATAGTTTTAAGGACAGGTATGATAAGTATCACTAAGTATAAAATGGAACCGATGAGAAGACGGGAAGATACGAGCTTTGGGCTCTTTCCCGTAAACACAATTAGGTAATCACAATTAGGTAATCACATACATACATACATACATACATACATACATACATACATACATACATACATACATAGAAAATAGATAGATAGATACATACAAATTTTATTTATATTTGTTTGTACATCATACATATTTTTGGCATTCTAGTTAGTGACTTGAATGATTTCATTCTAATTTTGCAGTTT
>JAXCGZ010008076.1:0-5000 GCA_037179515.1 Halocaridina rubra
AGAGAGAGAGAGAGAGATACTTAAAGGACGCAAACAATCTTTTCTCTTTTCACACATTAGCTGTCATTCGTAGTTACGCACACACACACACACACACACACACACACACACACACACACACACACACACACACACACATACACGTACACACACATGCACACACACACACTCACACACACACACACACACACACACACACACACACACACACACACAGAGAGAGAGAGAGAGAGAGAATCAACATTGAAAAAATATTTGCTCACTTTATTCGAAAACTTTTATTTATACATATATTAGGTACCAGTGGCGCATCCACTGGGAAACGTGACAAAAAAAAAAAAGAGAAGAATATTATCAAACTTTACTCTTTTTATCGGAAAGATTTAAGAATGAGAAAGAGAGAGAGAGAGAGAGAGAGAGAGAGAGAGAGAGAGAGAGAGAGAGAGAGAGAGAGAGAGAGAGAGGAGAGAGAGAGAGAAATGTTTAATATTTTCACAGTTATTGTTTATAATTGCGTTCTCGGCTCATTTTACTAATGCTACTGAAAGTACTATTCAGGATATGACTAAGTACTTCCATTTCTCTCTTCTTTTACGTTTGAGTACTCTCTCTCCTCTCTCTCTCTCTCTCTCTCTCTCTCTCTCTCTCTCTGTCTCATCTCTTCTCTTCTCTTCTCTCTCTCTCTCTCTCAGTTTCTACCGCATAATAATTTTCTGTGGCATAATTTGGAGGTAATTCCGATGTAATGACTTCAGAATACTTGTAATGTCGAGAATAAACGGGTATATCCGTTGACAGTGTGGTAAATAGACACATGGCTCGCATTGCAAATTATTTTTGTTAAGCCGAAGGTATTGTTATTGTTATTCTTATTATTAGTCCTCCATCTTTTTTATTATTATTATTATTATTATTATTATTATTATTATTATTATTATTATTATTATTATTATTATTGTTATTATTATTATTATTATTATTATTATTATTATTATTATTATTATTATTATTATTATTATTATTATTATTATTATTATTATTATCTTTATTATTATTATTATTATTATTATTATTATTATTATTATTATTATTATTATTATTATTATTATTGTTGTTGTTGTTGTGTATAATTAGTAATGCTAGTAGTAGTAGTAGTACTAGTAGTAGTATTAGTATTAGTAGTATAACCTAATTCAAAATCTATAGAGTAACACCCGAATGCGATATACACGAAGTGTGCAATCGAAAGCGGGATATATCAAGCATAGATACTACAGCTGAAGGTTTTTTGAACTTAAATAGGTCTGTCCAGGACAGTTCGGTGTTCAGGTCTTCCTTCAGTTATGGTTCTATTTCTATACCTACAGCTACACTGAATATTCTTGGATATTCATCACACATCTTTTATTATCCCTTCACATCTGACAAGTCATTACACTCTCCATCTCTGTTTCTTTTTACTTTATAATATAAAGTAAAGAGAAACACGAAGAATATATAAAGTTTATATATTCTTCGTGTCCAGGCCCGATGACGGCTGTTTTATATTCATAATTTTTTTGGGCCCGTCCTGGTGTCACAATCATAAAAAAAAAAAAAAAAAACATTCAAATTCGGAATCGACGAAGCCTGCAACCATATCCAGTATATTTGAAGCATACATCAGAATACATTTATACAAGGCATATTTTTGTTTATTATGACTGTGAGACTAGGCCTGGCGGGGAATATTGCCCTTATCGGGCCTAGGCACGAAAAAACATAAAGTAAAGAGAAACAGTGATGGAGAGTGTAGTGACTTGTCAGATGTTAAGGGATAATATATGTGTAATGAATATTCAAGAATATTATTCGGTGTTGATGTAGGCATAGAAAAAACACCGTAACTGAAGGAAGACTTAACATCGAACTGTCCTGGACAGTCCTATTTAGTCTAAAAGACCTTCAGCTGTAATATCGCAACGGGCGACAAGCAATGTTCCTGAATACAAAACATACAGAGCTTTCAAACAAAGACGAAATATACATAACATGCAACTACAGTTATAATAATCTAAGAACACAGCTGAATACAAAACATATCGACAAATATGAAATATATAAAGCGTACATCCGTATGCAACCAAATACAAAATAAATAAATATATATATATATATATATATATATATATATATATATATATATATATATATATATATATATATATATATATATATATATATATATATATATAAGTAGGTTAACTGGCATAACCTGGAGTTGAGTGTAGTAAATAAAATTTTGCTTGAAGAAATCGCGAAAAATTATTTTTCCTCTCTCTCTCTCTCTCTCTCTCTCTCTGTCTCTCTCTCTCTCTCTCTCTCTCTCTCTCTCTCTCTCTCTCTCTCTCTCTCTCTCTCTCTATCTATCTATCTCTCTATCTATCTCTTATCTCTTTCTGTGTGTGTGTGTTTCTATATATATATATATATATATATATATATATATATATATACTATATATATATATTATCTATATATATATATATATATATATATATATATATATATATATATATATATATATATATATATATATATATATATATATATATATATATATATATATATATATATATATAAGCAGCAACTTAGTTAAATGGGAAAAATGTTCGCTCGAAGAAATCGCGAAAAATTAAATCTGTTAATTGGCGAATACAACCAATAAGTTATGCTTAATGAGTAAAAAACTGCCTATAGGAAGTCAATAAAGTGTTAATTTTTAATGGGGCGATATAACAAAAGACACTTGCCTGCAATAATCTCAATAAGCCACGCCTCGAGAGCATTTACGCTCCAACGTATATCTACATATATAGATAGTTATGAATAGATATTATGACTACCTAGATAAGTTTATGTACACAAAGCATAGATATAGAGTTTGTTAATAGTTTTGCATATATATATATATATATATATATATATATATATATATATATATATATAAATATATAGATATAATATATATATATATATATATATATATATATATATATATATATATATATATATATATATATATATATATATATATACATTTATGTAATATATATATATATTGTGTGATATATATATATATATATATATATATATACATATATACATATATATATATATATATATATATATATATATATATATATATATATATATATATATATATATATAAACTACATATATAGTTAGTCTATGCATAGAATATTAATAGACATGTAAATAAGTATTCAAAACATAGATAAATATATATATAGCTATTTACTTATTTACTTAATGTAAGTCTCAGACTTACCATCACTTGAATTTAGAAGTGAAAGGGAAATATTCTAGATGTCATAGTTTGAAGCTTTGCAAGAAAGCCTCTACCCAGGATGTAATAATGTACATTCTAGTGCAAAAATAGTTGATAATTGGAATTAGCTAAGTAAGGAAACAGTAAATGCTAGAAGCAATCATAGTGTTAAAGATAGTTTTAATAAGGGTTATTGAGTAAAAAAATGAAACTGACCTGGAAGTTTACGAGCATAGGGCTCTTTTCAGTGAACACAGATAGGTAAATGTACGCGTACGTGGAGATATCTAAAATCATTTTATGATTTGAAAAATATCGAGTTAGGAAACCACAACCAAAAATAATAGATAAAAATAAGACTGATTCAGTGAATGTTCATAAGTTTTGTCATTATCTATTATAAGAAGCATATATCTTTTCTAAAAAGATACTAATTTTATCCCTACCGTTATGATACATATTTTGTGTGTGTTCTGGTTAGTTGAGAGGTTTCTGCTAAAAGTTTGTGTACATACATATACACATATATGAATTAATGCATGCATGTAATAATTAATGCAAGTATATATGTATGAATACATACATACATACATACATACATACATACATACATACATACATACATACATACATACATACATACATACATACATACATACATACATACATACATACATACATACATACATACATACATACATACATACATACATACATACATACATATATACCTACGTAGGCAAATATCATAAGCTAAATGGTAGGCTTATTAAGTATCACACCTGCATATTTTCTCATTTATACGACAGCTGCGGGATGAACCTTTTTTCCCTTATCGAAGGCCGCTAACGTGAAGACACCGCTTTACCATTGGCTCTACGGGCACTCTTAATGTGACACTCACTATGGCTTTCGAGTTTGAAGGGGCTATGAACCTCACTCGAGCATGACTATCCTCTTTTTCTAACCTCGAGTAGCTCTAGCGAAAAGCCAATCTGTCGAGGAGAACTCGTGCCCTCTTGGGTGCTAGCCAAGAATATTGGCTAGCACTTTTTTGTAATGCGCTAAAACAAAATCGCATAATCAAAGATTACCAAGCTAGTGCGCGTGTACCCCTATGGGGCTCGTGTAGTGACTAACTCATGTTACAATTTACTCTTATTGGTTTCATTTATTTTCATATATCGGATAATCTTTTTTTTTAGTTTAGTGGAGATTTTGTTGAGGAGTATTGAAAGATTTAATCCTTGTGAGAATTTCAGAGGGTCCTTGTTTTGTAAGTTTGAGAAACGTTATTATAGACGAATGAAAAGCAATCTTTTAATGAGGCTGAAAAGGAAAATATAAATTATATATATAAGTTTTTGAAACTTTTTCCTGGGTCGGTTTTGTTATCACTGCTTCTTCGTTAACAAACTTTTGGAAAATAAACTGAATCTCTCCCCTACCATCTTTAACAAAAGCAACGCTAATGATGGTAAGGAATTCTAGACACTGTTTCATATATATATATATATATATATATATATATATATATATATATATATATATATATATATATATATATATATATATATATATATATATATATATATATATACATATATATATATATATATATATATATATATATATATATATATATATATAAAAATATATATATATAAAT
>JAXCGZ010008076.1:7500-17500 GCA_037179515.1 Halocaridina rubra
TATACTTATTTATTAACTTCTTCTTAAATAAACTATTACCTATCACCAACTCTTGCTCCACACACATATCTAACAGTCTCTCGCCACTCTCATTCCCACCTGGTACCCCATACTTTCCTACAACACCTTCTATCTCTCCATCACCCACTCTGGCATTCAAGTCACCCAACACAACTACATAGTTCCTTCTACTCAGACCATCCACACATCTAGTTAACTCATTCCAGAATTCATCCCGCTCTTCCTCACTTCTCTCACATCCTGGCCCATACGCACTAACAAAAGCCCAACATTCCCTTCCTATCCTAGCCCTCACCCACATCAGCCTAGATGACACTTCTTTCCATTCCACTACCTGATTTACCATCCATTCACTCAGCAATAATGCCACACCTTCTCTCGCTCTCCCCCTTTCAACCCCAGACACCCTACCCGTCACATCACCAAATGCCACTTCTCCTTTTCCTTTCATCTTCGTCTCACACAATGCCAATACATCCATCCTCCTCTTACCAAACATATATCCAATCTCACATCTTTTGCTCTCTATCGTACTACAACCACTCTCATTTAGACACCCCAAAACTAGAGTTTGGGGAAAAGGTGATGAATGCGAGAGTTGATGGGAGAAATGCTAGAGTGAGGCCTAGGTTTGGATGGATGGATGGAGTAAGGAGAGCCCTGATTGATAGGAGGATGGATGTGAGGGAAGCAAGCGAGCGTGCTAGGAATAGGAATGAGTGGCGAGCGATTGTGACGCGGCTCTGATGGGCATCTGCTGTTACCACGGGGCTGCATCTTACAGAGATAGCCCTGTGGTAGGGGCAGTAGGAGGAGCTGGCAATTGTGAAGCGACACAGGTTATGGAAGAGCCGGGAGGATGGGCTGTGGCACTCCAGCAGTGCCATCTGAACGGTCGCTAGCTCCCTCGTCATTGCCCATAGAGCAAAGTAATCCCCCTATTTGTTTTCCTTTCTTGATGTCGGCTACCCCCCAATTAAAGGGGGAAACAGCCAAGGTATATGTATGTATATATATATATATATATATATATATATATATATATATATATATATATATAATATATATATATGTATATATGTATGTATTTTTGTATATATGACTATATATATATATATATATATATATATATATATATATATATATATATATATATATATATATATATATATATATATATATATATATATAGTCATATATACAAAAATACATACATATATACATATATATATATATATATATATATATATATATATATATATATATATATATATATATATATATATATATATATATATATATATATATATATATATATATATATATAAATATATGTATATATGTATGTATTTTTGTATATATGACTATATATATATATATATATATATATATATATATATATATATATATATATATATATATATAAATATATATATATATATATATATATATATATATATATATATATATATATATATATATATATATATATATAAATGCAAGTATGTATGCATAAATGTTCGCATGTATGTATGTATGTATGTATGTGTGTATGTATATATATATTATATATATATATATATATATATATATATATATATATATATATATATATATATATATATATATATATATATATATATATATATATCTGCATTTATATGTACGTATCTATGCATGTATGAGTATATATATTTACACAGACATACACACTTACATACATGCATATACTTATGCACTCTGCACATTTAAATGGATAAATAGATAGTGTGTGCGTGGGTGGGTGTGTTGGTGAGAGCAAAAAAAAAAAGAAAGAGAGAGAGAGAGAGAGAGGAGAGAGAGAGAGAGAGAGAGAGAGAGAGAGAGAGAGAGAGAGAGAGAGAGAGAGAGAGAGAGAGAGTCTTGAATGTTATTTAAATCCTTCAAAATTGTTGAACAAAGCAATCATGAAGTATCAGAGGCAGCCTGAATCATTATTTTTACTAGTTTTTTCTATTTATTTCTCCAAGCAGTAAATATCCTCATTGTTTCATAATTGATCATAATCATTTCACTCTATTCTTGATGGATTTTTGCTGTCCATTTTTCTAACCAAAGCCTATTAATTCCAGTGTGTCTTAATTAACATTTTATGCGTTGCTAATTAGCCAAAGCTTGATTTCCAGTAAGGAAGCTTTTCGGATAACTTTTTATTAGCATTTTTATGTACTTTTGAATACATTCAAAGACATATAAAAGTGCATATTAAAAGAAATGCTTAATTTCTGTCTATTTAGAATAGTAATGTACGCTCCCATATAGCCAAATATATTTTCTGTATATTCAGACACAATCAGAGACCCAAATAAATGAATAGGGAGCTTGAAATAAACTTTCCTATATACACAGAACGCACCCAGTACACAAGTATTTCTGCCATACCATATGCAATAGAACGCACACAAAGAGAGAAAGGAGTCATATCATGCTTTATGCATACTACTGAACAGACCAAGTAACTACATGGGATATATTAGCATATCCATGTGCTACTGGACGATCCAAATGTGATATTTTAGTATGTTCATGTACAACTGAACGCATCCAAGTTACTTCACTTCTTTGTTCTGTACTTGACGCCCCACCCTGCGGTAGCTCGGTTGGGTCCCACATTATAGGTCTGTATTTTCACCATTCTCTGTCACTTTCCGCCTTGGTTAGCATGGACTACTTACCTCACAAGGGACACCACTACCCTCTTCTTCTTATCAGCTAATGACTCTGAAAAAGAGAGCCTTGATAAGCCACTCTGTGATCTCAATCTCTTCTATTTTCACTCTCCCTCCTTTAATTCTTCCTACTCGTCACCGCCTTTGTTGCTATGAGCATACCCAGTGTGATGATTTTCGTAACTTTCCGGCCCACAACCTTGACCCGCTAGCCTTTTAAGGTCGCCGAGATCATATGTTAACTTTTCTCCTCCCAAATCTTAGTTTGAACGTGCCTACTCCATAGCTATTCAGGCCAGGGATTGGGCATGCTGGTCATACCAAGCCTCTTTTTATTTAAATCTCTCTGTTTTTACTACAGCTAAGAATTGCTGCACTATTTAGATTCAAAGTTCTAAAGTTTCCTTTTTAAGAAGGAAAGTTGCTGACCTTAACACCTCTCCCACTGAAAAATGTTTCTGGTCCTTAGCCAAAAACCTCTCCAAAAACTTCTATAACGCAAACTTTCCCCCTCTTATTCATTCTGATGGCTCTGTAGTATCTCCCACTGACAAAGCCACTCTTCTTAGTTCTCATTTTTCTGCCAACTCTTCCGTAAGAGATTCCATAGCACTTATTTCTTGTACTTTACCCATATCTAGCCCTATGCCCTCCCTTATTCTTTCTTCATGCAGAGTCCATAAGGTTCTTAGCTCTCTAAAGACGAACAAGGCATCTGGACCCGATGATATCCCTGCAAGTTTCCTTAAGGAGTTTGCAGATGAATTGGCTCCAGGCTTTGCTGTCTTTTTCGCCTTTTCTCTCAATCAGCATTTATCCTTTATCTTGGAAACATGCTCCTGTACAACCTGATTTTAAAGAGGGTGACTGCTTTCTTCCTTCAACTTACCGACCTATTACCCTAACCTCTGCTGTTGCTTAAGTTTCGAAGCTTTGCCCAATTCTCACACCTTGAACCATCTTGAATCTAACGCACTTATCTCCGATCACCAGTGTGGCTTCCGCAAGGCAAGATCCACTGGTGACATTCTGTCCTATCTTACTCATGTATGGTCATCTTCTCTGAGGAGCTATGGGGAATACTTTGTCGTCGTCCTCGAAATCTCTAAGGCTTTTGACAGAGTGTAGCACAAAGGCCTGTTGTCCAAATTCCCTGCATATGGCTGTACCCATTCTCTCTATTCTTTGAATTCCAGTTTTCTTTCTGATAGTTTTATATCAGTAGTTGTTGACGACGCAACATCTAGCTTATTCCCTGTTACCAATAGTGTTCCACAGGGCTCTGTTCTTTCACCTACTCTGTTCCATCTTTTCATCAACGATCTTCTTCTGTCCCCATCCTTCTCTCTTTATCACGCCTTTGCTTCAGTTTACCTCTACCTTCTCTTCACAACTTTCATCGGCTACTCGTTATCAATCTCGTATCACTCTTTCTTTTACCCTCAACTCCGATTTGCAAAGGGTATGTGAGTGGGACACCCAAAATTTGTTAAACTTAATACCTCCAAGACATAGTTTCTGGCTATCTCTTTATCTTCTCCCCCTGAGAGCCCAATTGTCTTCGAAACTAAAGAAATTTACCTTTTAATTTGATTAACATATTAAGAATCCAGATAGCCTCTCGCTTGTCTTGGAGGAGTCACATAACTCAATTTTCTAAATTTGCTTCCAAAAAATTGGTTGTTGTGTTCGTTTCGTCATAATTTTCCTCTTTACAGTTACTTAAAATCTATAAAGGTCTTTTCCGTCCCTGCTTAGAATACTGCTCGCACATCCGAGATGATTCATCTCGGATGTTGTGTTCGCTTCGTCATAATTTTCCTCTTTACAGTTACTTAAAATCTATAAAGGTCTTTTCCGTCCCTGCTTAGAATACTGCTCGCACATCCGAGATGATTCATCTTATACTTATCTCCTTAATAGTGTAGAATCTAAGGCAATCAGACTCATCAATGACCTTTCTCTTACTTTTAATCTAGATTCTCTTTTTCTTTGCCATAAGGTATCATTACTTTCTCTTTTATAACGCTACTGCTTTCAACGTTGCTCTGTTGAGTACACGAGGTGCATCCCTCCCCCTTGTTTCAAGGCCACGTAACACTTGCCAAGTGGCCTCATCTCACAGGTACTGTGTGGAGAGTTGTAGCTCATGTATTTTTCTGTTCAGCGACTGCTTCATCTCATCCACTTCTAGACTCTGGAACTCGCTTCCTTCTTCAGTCTTCCTTAATTCTTATAATCTAACTTCCTTCAAAAAGCCGATATATCGTCATCTCAAGACCTAATCCTGCCAAATCTATAGGTGATCAGCACTTTGCCTATTCTTTCAGGCTGTCCCTTTCTTATTGTGTATGATTTCTTAATTCTACCCTGTCCTTAATTATCTACTTTTTCTTCGTCTTAATGTTTTCTTTGGGCACGTGCGTTATGAGGACAATTTCCTTACCTGTCCCGGTGTAACACATAAACAAAAAAACTACCATTTTAAGTCTAATGGTATGCTCACTGAGCTTACTGAGTTATCATGTAATACCTACTTCACGAGGGACACCACTACCATCTCCTGTAGGTCATCGTAAAACTTAATGAATCTGCTAAGTTGACAGGGACTACCTTTCTAGGAAAAGACACCCAGTGTCTTCTCCTTTCCCAATTCCCGGGTGGCACTGGTGAATAGGGAAGTTGTATCAGCTGTCTCATGGTGTCAAACTTGGGACCTCCAGGGGTGGGAACCAGGCTTTATCCACAGAGCTACTGACACACGCTTCCTTGATATATCTATTTCTTGCACATTAGGCACTATTCCAACACCATTATATGTTATCATAGCAATAAAAACAGTTCCTGATAACTGATTAATGAGAGTGTGAATAGAAAATCTCTCTCTCTCTCTCTCTCTCTCTCTCTCTCTCTCTCTCTCTCTCTCTCTCTCTCTCTCTCTCTCTCTCTCTCTCTCTCTCTCTCTCTCTCTCTCTCTCTCTCTCTTTCCTTTTATTTTAACTGAAAATAAGTGTTTTTTATGAAGATAACGGGACTGGGTCTAGTAAAATTATTTTTGGGTTACAAATTTTCATTATATATGATGGGTTGAATGCTGGTCTGCCATACTAGAGGACCAGAAGTCGAGTCCGTTTCATTGTATGACAAAAGAGCCTTTTATCTTCTTCTTCTTCTTCTTCTTCTTCTTCTTCTTCTTCTTATTCTTCTTCTTCTTCTTCTTCTTCTTCTTCTTCTTCTTCTTCTTCTTCTTCTTCTTCTTCTTCTTCTTCTTCTTCTTCTTCTTCTTCTTCTTCTTCTTCTTCTTCTTCTTCTTCTTCTTCTTCTTCTTCTTCTTCTTCTTCTTCTTCTTCTTCCTTCTTCTTCTTCTTCTTCTTCTTCTTCTTCTTCTTCTTCTTCTTCTTCTTCTTCTTCTTCTTCTTCTTCTTCTTCTTCTATTTTTTCTCATTTAACGTCTATAAATTTGCCTTGGTCATATCAAGGACTTGACCAAGGAAAAGTTGAGGAATTTGTGTCATGATAAATATATTTATGGAACAGACAGGCCTATAGAGGAATCATATGGATCATGAGCTCATAGCACACATAGAACGTTCAAACCCACCTGAATATGTGATGAAGGGGTGATATTATTCACATCCTTTTGGTGAGGAATTTGAAAGGAGAAAGAGCGGCATCTGTCGTCCCCTAGACCCTGCTTACTCAGCAGAAATAATGAGTAGATGTATGGAAACAGCGGGCCATATATATATATATATATATATATATATATATATATATATATATATATATATATATATATATATATATATATATATATATATATATATATGTTGTTGTTTGGTTTTACGTCACGGACTACCTTTTCAGCCAAGGGCTAGGACGGTTGCCTTCTTGCGATGGACTTGTTTTGGCAGATGTAATCGTTACCCTGAGTGCATGCCCTTGCTAACCTCAGACCGTGACGAGACGCGAACCCTCGACCTGACGCCTCAGAGTCGCGGACGCTACCGATTGAGCCACGGTGACCACTATATATATATATATATATATATATATATATATATATATATATATTTATGTATATATAAATATATATATATATATATATATATATATATATATATATATATATATATATATAATATATATATATATATATATATATATATATATATATATATATATATATATGCACACAGACATATATATATATATATATATATATATATATATATATATATATATATATATATATATATATATATATATATATATATATATATATAATGTTATCCTCGAACAGCTCCTTAGACCGCAAGTGGACTCGAACTCACGTCACAATCTACAGTATCATACCACCATAAAGACTGAGCCACTTGATCAGAAAAAACTGAATATCATAACTCAAGCATATCAAACAAGTACTTTCCCGTCTGCCTTTTACATCAGTTGCACTTGGAAATTAAGTACACATATTTACAACGAAACCGTTATATTAGCAGTGCTATTATCCATAAAAAGTCTTTTAGACCCACAGGATCTAAGAGCTACATAATCATGCCACCATTCTGATTAAGCCAGTACAGAAAGCAAAAATCTGCATATCATAACCCAGGCTGATCAAGTAAGCGTATTCCCTTTGGTCTTTTACAACAGCCTAATACATTTGCACGTGGAAAGTAAACACAAGGAAATCGTTATAGTAACAATATCATTATCCACAAGAAACATATTCAGGGGATCGAACTTGAGTCGTAAGCTTCTCGTGGATAATAGTATTGTTAATATCATTCCTTCATTGTTAATATATATGCTTAAATTCCTCAGTGGGAGGAACTCTCTCTATGCACTCTCTTCATCAGAGACATTTGAGTCTAGGTGTCTTGAGATCTGTTTAAGTTATGCAGTCTTCCTTGATGCTATGCCTATTATTTATGTATGAAGAGATGGTCATTCGTTATCATATATATATATATATATATATATATATATATATATATATATATATATATATATATATATATATATATATATATATATATATATATATATATATATATTTCTAAATCTTCGAAAAAATTGGGGATTTTGTTTCGTTTCCGTCATTACTTTTCCTCTTTACAGCTACTTAAAATTTATAAAGGTCTTATCCGTCCCTGCTTAGAATACTGCTCACACATCTGGGGTGCTTCTTCTTATACTTATCTCCTTGATAGGGTTGTATCTAAGGCAGTCAGACTCATTAATGATCCTTCTCTTACTTCTAATCTGGATTCTTTCTCTCTTCGCCGTAAGGTATCTTCCCTTTCTCTTTTCTATCGCTACTTCTTCCATCGCTGCTCTGATGAGTTGGCGAGTTGGATCCCTCCCCCACTGCTGAGGCCGCATAACACTTGCCAAGCAGCCTCATATCACAGGTGCTGAGTGGAGATTTGTAGCTCGCGGATTAGTCGGGGCATCGACTACTTCTTCCTATCTACCTCCAGACTCTGGAACTCTCTTCCTCCTTTTGTCTTTCCTAATTCTTATGACCTATCATCTTTCAAAAAGCGGATCTAATGTCATCTCAGGGTCTAGTCCTCCATAACTCTGGGTCCTCTGTACTGTGACTGTTTATTTCTGTCTGTTGTTTTCCTTTGTGATATTACCTCATCTCTGCCTTGTCCTTAACATTTTTCTTTTCCTTAATCTTGGAGTTTTCTTGTGACCGGGCCTTTATTGATTAGGGCAGTTTTTGCCTGTCGCGGTCTCACACTCATAAAAAAAAGACATACATACATACATACATACATACATACATACATACATACATACATATATACATACATTCATATATACTCATATTCACTAATTACGGCAGATAATGACCTTTTTTCTATTATACGATTTCATAATTACTCATGGAATCATAATTATTTTATTACTAAGGGATCCTTTTTTATGCCGGATATAAACTAAAAAAAATAAATCTAATTACCTCCGATATCTATGAATTAAAATCACCATAACATCACAGACAGACTCTAAGCGTGTCAGGAATTGATTGACTGTGAAGTTAAATCTAACAATTCCGTGTAACATGAAATTGGAATTAAAATAGTAAATTCAATTATCTGGTACATGGTGATTGTGTAAGAGGAGTTGGAACGTGGGAAGGAGGAGGAAAAGGAAGAAAAAGAAGAAGAGGCAGAGTAATAATAATAATAATAATAATAATAATAATAATAATAATAATAATAATAATAATAATAGTAATAATAATAATAACAATAATAATAATAATAGTAATTATCATAATAATAATAATAATAATAATAATAATAATAATAATAATAATAATAATAATAATAATAATAATAAGAATAAGAATAAGAAGAAGAAGAAGTAGAAGAGGCAAAAGAAGAAGAGGAAGACGAAGAAGAAGAAGAAGATGAAGAAGAAGGAGAAGGAGAAGAAGAAGAAAAAGAAGACTAAGAAGAAGATAGATAGATAGATAGATTGATATACAGATAGGTAGATAGATAGATAGACAAGCAAGCGCGCACACACACACACACACACACACACACACACACACACACACACACACACACACACACACACACATCGAGAGAGAGAGAGAGAGAGAGAGAGAGAGAGAGAGAGAGAGAGAGAGAGAGAGAGAGAGAGAGCAATGTAAATCCTGGATTTGTTGAAATTCGTGTTTTTCGATGTTTTTATTACCTCCAGTTAAAATAACTGCCACTCAGCTGCGGAAGACTTTTCTGGAAGGTCGTATTTGCTCACGGCTGCGAACTCTTTCATGCCATATAATATCGACATTAGCAGCACTGTTAACAGACTCGATTTTTCTTGATGCCACATTAGTGTGCAGAGGATCTTCCTGGACCATTGTACAATAGCGTACGTGTCTGTGAACTATAATAGTTAATGACACATAGAGCCATATGATAGTTTTGAAGCATGATGGTATGTTGGTTAGGTTAGGTCACGTTTATTTGATTTGGTTAGGTTATGTTATATTGCAGTAAACTATAGTGGCGCCTTTTTTGTTTTTTGTTTTCAATTTATTTATTAGTTTGTTTATTTATTTATTTATTTTAATTTATTTATTCATATTTTCATTTTTCTTAGAGGTTTTAAATCCTCCCATATCCTTTTTTTTCGAAGATAGAGCTGTTGAAGATATTGTTCCACAATAGATCCCTTACATCTAATGTCGTCCTCACTGAACATGTGTTGACAATGACTATGTACCATGAGAGGATGCT
>JAXCGZ010008076.1:37500-42500 GCA_037179515.1 Halocaridina rubra
TCCTTTGAAAAGCAAATCTATCTTCATTTCAGGGCCTAATCCTGCCATATCTGACTATTTTTTCAGTCTGTCCTTTTCCGTCATGTATCATTGCCTCATCTTGCCTTGTCCTTGACGTTTTTCTTTTCCTACGTCTTGGTGTTTTCATCGTGCCGGGCCTTCATTGATGAAGGCAGTTTTTTGCCTGTTTCGGTATCACACTTATAAAAAAATATATATATAAATATAATAAAACATGTAAGGAAAACCATCTTGACAGTGCAAAATTTTTTTATCTCCTTATAATGTTTTATTAATATTTCTTTTCTTTAATACTTTGTGTTAAGTAAAAAAAGATATAACTTCTTTTACTATCGATTATATATATTTACTTAAGATGCTATAATATTTATAAAGTCCAAAATACGTTATATTATTCATAATAGTGTTTCCATAATATACTATATTATTAAGCTTTATTAATATGGTATACAATTAAAATTTTCCATAATAAGCTATGCTAAGAATTACTTTTCCTTAATATACTCAATTAATAGCATATTTTTCCATTATGTGCCATATAAATCATGTTTTTTTTTTAAAGATGTTCAGAAATTTTGCGCTAATATCATATAATAATATTTTCATAGTTAATGCACTACATTACTTATATGTTTTTTGCTTAATACACTATACTGATAATAATATTTCTTCCTTAATTTACCATATTTAGAATAATTTTGCTTAATGGAAATTCCTTATATCTAACTAAAATTTAGGGGATAACCACAAAAAAACTTATGAAACATGCAAGTCCTATTGATATTCCATCATATTTTTTGTAAATAAATTTTTAAATGGTGAAATTTATGTTATGAAATTTCCTCAGATTGGACATATGAATCAATACTGAATTATATGGGACACACACACACACACACACACACACACACACACACACACACACACACACACACACACACACACACACACACACACACACACACACACACACAGTGACACACGGAATTGCTCCTCTTAAAATTTAAACTGTTTCGAGTGACTAAAGTGCTTAGTGGAAAACTTTACCATAATTTCCAAAAATCTGAAATCCTGCAGAGTATTGTGAGTACAAAAACTAATATTTGTTGTAAGACGAGACTGTTCATATTAAAGGAAAAAAATTGAGAACTTTTTCGTGAGGAAGAGAGAGAAGCTGCCGTCCAGATTCTGCCTTGAGGGAAATCTAGAAGAGTTGCCAGACGTGGAGCCTCACACCACATTACCTAAATTTTTGTGTAAACTGGGGAAAGCTCTTAAGCCGTTTTACCTGATCCTGTGGTTCTATATATTGTTAAAAACAGTATCCTTCCCATTTATATTAACTAGTTAGTTAGTTTGATACACGAAAAAATTGAATAATAAAAGAAAAAAAAATTACCAAATACCCACCTGTCAACAGTACTGAGTTAAGTTGCCAAGTAGTACAGCAGTCCTATTTTCTTCATTTTTTTTGCTTTTCTTTTAGCTTTCTCGTTTGCTATTTTGTTATTTTGTATATATATTGAGTTAAATGTAAAGTCTAAATCCCGTGATAACATATCTTGGTTAGCATGTCAGTTTATCAGTTAGGAAGAATATATAACAGAAACAGGTGGGTGCCACCTCGAACACAAATTCGAATTTTCCTTCAGGTTTGACTTTTGTTTTTCTTTTTCTTTTTATACTTAAATTACCATGGTCAAGTTTTTAAGTTAAGATGTGTGTTACCAGAAGGGAGACAAACTGAGTCACTAAATAGCACTTATATGGAGATATAAAAATTCTGTGTGAAGGTAAATTAGAAGTTTTTCTCTTTTCTTTTTTTGTTTCCTCTTTCTCGTCTTCTTTCTATATTCTGTGAGAGGGAGAACATAAAAATGAAGCCATCTCTGTTCCAAACCTCTCCCACCCATGGGTCGGGAGAAGGGGTAGTCATCAGAGGACTTAAACAGAGAATCAAGAAGTTAGAGGAAATGGTTACAAGCCTTGATGATAAAATTCGGAATATGGATGGAGAAATGAAAGAGAATGAAACACTCAGAGAACAAATAAGATCTTTGGAGGAAGCAAATAAAGCACAAGGGCAGGAGAGAAAGGAACTAGAAAAAAGAATAAAGAAGCTGGAAGGGGAAAAGAGTCAACTAGAATCTAGAATTTCTAATCAAGAAGATAAAAACAAACAGCTAAATGACAACCTAAAGGAATTAGATGTTAGTTCACTGCTATCTTCTGAGAGAGACGAGATTGCTGCTTGGAATGTTCAGATTAAGGAAAACATTGAACAGTTCAGAAAAGAGTTCCAGGAGCTGAATATGGAAAATGATGCCATGAAAACGTCCTTTGCTGATGCACTAAAGGGGAATGTGGCAGTAAAAGAGGCTGTAAAGGTGGTGGCACTGGAAAACATACAAACAGTTGACTATAAAGAGACAGTAATCGAAAAAATGAAAGACGTTGTGATGGAAAGGGCAAACCCACTCATCAGACAGGCACTTGATAAGGAGAAGACAGTGGTAATCTCAGGCATAAGTGAATCCCAGGAGCCAACATGGCAGGGGAGACTTGAAGAAAATAAAGCTAGCGTTGTAGACCTGATAAGAAAGCTTGGAGTAGTATGTGGTCCTGAGGATATTGTAAACATACACCAACTAGGTAAATATTCGAGGGAAGGAAAGCCGAGACCAACAAAAGTAACCTTTGAGAGAGGGGAGACATGTAGGGAAATATTGTTGAGAAAAAAAAGTCTAAAAGACCTTCAAGAATGCAAAGAAGTGTTCATTAGACGATACAGAACACAGGAAGAGATGGGAAAGATCAAAAACTTGTTGCAAGAGGCAAGAAGGTTAAATGATGAAAGAAATGAAGAAGAGAAGAAAAATTTTCGTTACGGAATACTTCCAGACAAAGGGGAGATAAAGAAGATAATGACAGAAGATCAGGGGATGGGGCCTCATTAAGATTGTTATACACAAATGCTGATGGATTAGCTGGTAAGGCAGTAGAATTAAAAGATAGGATTCACAACAGTAAGGCAGATATAGTAGCAATTACAGAGACTAAGTTGAGTGAGGACATAAACAGTGTCACAGTTTTTCCTAAGGGCTTCAGAATACTAAGGGTCGAAAGATCTGAGAGGACTGGTGGAGGGATAGCACTGCTCATAAGTGAGAGGATTCAAGTTGAAGAGATAAACTTGGCTATAGAAAGTGAGTTCAGGGAATTTCTTGTTGCTCGCATAAATACTGGGTCAGAGAGCATTATAATAACTGTTGTATACAACCCACCAAGGAACCAAAATAGGCTTGAAATTTATGAGGAAAGTCATATAGGTACGATTGAAGTCATAAACTCAGTTGTTAACATGGCGCGGGAGAAAAAATGTAGGATTTTGATTATGGGAGACTTTAATCATAAAGAGATAGATTGGATAAATCTTGACCCACACAGTGGTGAGGACTCCTTTGGGGCAAGATTCCTAGATTGCGTACAAGGGAATTTCCTACACCAACATGTAATGGAACCAACAAGAGCCAGGGGTGGGGATGAGCCATCACTACTTGATCTGGTGTTCACAGATAATGTGTTGGATATTGAAAATATTGAGTATGAACCACCAATTGGAAAGAGTGACCACTGTGTGTTGTTGATGGAGTATATCATTGAAGACATTCTTCCTGAGAGTAGAGGCACTGAGGACATGAGGAGGAACTATCAGAAAGGAGATTACATCAAAATGAATGAGCTTTTTGCAGTTATTGACTGGAGAACCTTATTTTACAACAAATCTGTACAAGAAATGTATGACATCTTTTGTGAGAAATATGGGAAGATAGTAGATTGCTGCATACCTGTCACCAAAGTAGGTGTAATTCATGCCAGAGAGAAATGGTTCGATAATGGGTGTAAAAGAGCTAAGGAGTGGAGAGACAAATGCTGGAAAAGGTATAGGAGGAGAAAAAACATAAATGCCTGGCAAACCTACAAAAGAGCAAGAAACGACTACCTAAGTAAAAGGAGAGAGGCAGAGAAAGATTATGAGAGGGACATCACCAGGAAGGCTAAAGAAAATCCCAAGCTTTTCCACAGCTTTATCAGAGGAAAACTGAAGGTAAAAGAACAGGTTTTAAGGCTAAAGAAAGCGGATGGAAGCATCACTGAGATGGACGAAGAGATCTGCAAAGAATTGAACAAGGAGTTTCAGTCAGTATTTACAGTAGAAAATACCCCACCCCCTCAGATTGCAGTGATAGAAGCTCAAGGGCCGGTATTAGAGAACATCAACCTTACAGCCACAGAGGTATGCAAAGCGCTGATGGATTTAGATGTTCATAAAGCTACAGGTCCTGATGACATATCCCCTCATGTGCTTAAAAAATGCGCAAACACAATATCAGTGGCACTAAGTATCATATTTAAGGAGTCATTGGAGTCGGGGGAGATTCCAAGATGCTGGAAACAAGCAAATGTGATACCTATCTTCAAAAAGGGAAGGAGGGATACGGCTCTGAACTATAGACCAGTTTCCTTGACCAGCATAGTTTGCAAAGTTATGGAGAAACTACTAAGGAAACATATCTCTCTTCACTTGGAATCCTTCAACTTTTTGTCAGTGAGGCAACATGGCTTCAGAGAAGGAAGATCAACAGTAACAAACTTATTAGAATTTTATGATGAGGTAAGCCAAATCTTACAGGAAAGAGAGGGCTGGGCAGATTGCATATTCCTAGACTTCCAGAAAGCGTTTGACACTGTTCCACATGGGAGACTTATTAGGAAGCTGCAATCAATGGCTAGAATAGGTGGAAATGTCTTGGAATGGATAAAAACTTACTTAGAAGGAAGGGAACAGAGGGTTAGAGTAAGACACTCAGTGTCTGAATGGAGAAGAGTTAGTAGTGGAGTTCCACAGGGTTCAGTTTTAGGGCCACTTTTGTTCCTTGTATATGTAAATGACCTACCAGAGTCTGTAAATTCATTCA
>JAXCGZ010008076.1:55000-57500 GCA_037179515.1 Halocaridina rubra
GTAGGTGTAATTCATGCCAGAGAGAAATGGTTCGATAATGGGTGTAAAAGAGCTAAGGAGTGGAGAGACAAATGCTGGAAAAGGTATAGGAGGAGAAAAAACATAAATGCCTGGCAAACCTACAAAAGAGCAAGAAATGACTACCTAAGTAAAAGGAGAGAGGCAGAGAGAGATTATGAGAGGGACATCACCAGGAAGGCTAAAGAAAATCCCAAGCTTTTCCACAGCTTTATCAGAGGAAAACTGAAGGTAAAAGAACAGGTTTTAAGGCTAAAGAGAGCGGATGGAAGCATCACTGAGACGGACGAAGAGATCTGCAAAGACTTGAACAAGGAGTTTCAGTCAGTATTTACAGTAGAAAATACCCCACCCCCTCAGATTGCAGTGATAGAAGCTCAAGGGCCGGTATTAGAGAACATCAACCTTACAGCCACAGAGGTATGCAAAGCGCTGATGGATTTAGATGTTCATAAAGCTACAGGTCCTGATGACATATCCCCTCATGTGCTTAAAAAATGCGCAAACACAATATCAGTGGCACTAAGTATCATATTTAAGGAGTCACTGGAGTCGGGGGAGATTCCAAGATGCTGGAAACAAGCAAATGTGATACCTATCTTCAAAAAGGGAAGGAGGGATACGGCTCTGAACTATAGACCAGTTTCCTTGACCAGCATAGTTTGCAAAGTTATGGAGAAACTACTAAGGAAACATATCTCTCTTCACTTGGAATCCTTCAACTTTTTGTCAGTGAGGCAACATGGCTTCAGAGAAGGAAGATCAACAGTAACAAACTTATTAGAATTTTATGATGAGGTAAGCCAAATCTTACAGGAAAGAGAGGGCTGGGCAGATTGCATATTCCTAGACTTCCAGAAAGCGTTTGACACTGTTCCACATGGGAGACTTATTAGGAAGCTGCAATCAATGGCTAGAATAGGTGGAAATGTCTTGGAATGGATAAAAACTTACTTAGAAGGAAGGGAACAGAGGGTTAGAGTAAGACACTCAGTGTCTGAATGGAGAAGAGTTAGTAGTGGAGTTCCACAGGGTTCAGTTTTAGGGCCACTTTTGTTCCTTGTATATGTAAATGACCTACCAGAGTCTGTAAATTCATTCATGAATATGTTTGCAGATGATGCTAAGATTGTGAAGAAAGTAAAAAAACGAGAACAATGGTAGAGAACTTCAGGAGGATCTAAATAATCTGCATGAGTGGTCAGAAAAGTGGCTAATGAAATTCAATACCTCAAAATGTAAGGTAATGAGAATGGGTACAAGTGCAAGAAGGCCCAAGCTTGACTACTCGGTGGCTGGAGTACAACTTCAAGAGACAGAAAATGAGAGAGATCTAGGAGTAAACATACTGGCAGATTTGTCTCCAGAAATACATATAAATGGCGTAGTAAGGGCAGCATATGCATTCTTATCAAATGTAAGGGTAGCCTTCAGGCACATGGACAAGGAAATGTTCAGAAATATTTATGTAACCTATGTGAGGCCAAAACTCGAATATGCAGCCCCCTTTTGGAATCCGCACTTGAAAAAGCACATAGCTAAGCTTGAAAAAGTTCAAAGACATGCCACGAAACTGGTGCCAGAAATACGCAATCTCGGTTATGATGAGAGGCTGAGGGAATTAGACTTGCCATCACTCGAAGCTAGAAGAGTAAGGGGGGATATGGTGACAGTCTTTAAATTCCTTCATGGTTATGATAGAGTGGGTAGGGATCGATATTTCGATATGGCTGGCTCTAGAACTAGAGGTCATAGTTTGAAGCTTCGTAAGAAAACTTGTTTGCAGGATGTAAGGAAATACTTTTTCAGTGTAAGAGTAGTTGATAATTGGAATTCGCTAAGCGAGGAGGTAGTTAATGCTATCTCAATCCATAGTTTTAAGGACAGGTACGATAAGTATCACTAAGTCTAAAAATGGAACCGATCAGGAGACGGGAAGATACGAGCTTTGGGCTCTTTCCCGTAAACACAATTAGGTAATCACAATTAGGTAATCACACACACACACACACACACACACACACACACACACACATACACACACACACATACAGATATATATATATATATATATATATATATATATATATATATATATATATATATATATATATATATATATAGTTGCTTATTCATATTTATATTTATGTTTATATTTATATATGCACACATACATATACACTGACATGCAAGTGCACGCACTATCAATCCATTTTAAATTCCTCCCCCCAGAAAACAATTGTCGATTTATGGAAAAGTAATACAAAATTGCTCGTATTCGATTACATAGTAAATTTTATTTGGTTCTGAAATAGAACAGTGTGTAAATCTGCCCAAAATAATGGATTAACAAATATGTACCAAAACGAGAATACTAAATTTGACTTTGCAATTATATTCTGTGTGTAGTTTTGACCCGAGTTTTAAATTATTAGATTATATACACTGGCTATTATAGACAGAAGATGGCAATTGCTTTGAT
>JAXCGZ010008077.1:0-5000 GCA_037179515.1 Halocaridina rubra
TATATATATATATATATATATATATATATATATATATATATATATATATATATATATATATATATATATATATATATATATATATATATATATATATACATATATGAATCATTTTTTACCCAGACCGGGACTCGAACCTAGGACTTATGATTACTAAGTCAAGGCGCTACCACTGCACCACAGAAGGTTAAAAGGAATCCAACCTTATAGCTTATATCTGCTATACTTAGGAATGAACGCATTCTAACTGAATGCCACTAAGTTCATATTACAGATTCCCCAACCTCACTCGTGGCTTCATTTTAGCATTTAATTCAAATCCCAATCTCATTCGGGCCATGAAATTATCAAATAAGCACATTACATATGTGAAAACATGAATCATTTTTTACCCAGACCGGGACTCGAACCTAGGACTTATGATTACTAAGTCAAGGCGCTACCACTGCACCACAGAAGGTTAAAAGGAATCCAACCTTATAGCTTATATCTGCTATACTTAGGAATGAACGCATTCTAACTGAATGCCACTAAGTTCATATTACAGATTCCCCAACCTCACTCGTGGCTTCATTTTAGCATTTAATTCAAATCCCAATCTCATTCGGGCCATGAAATTATCAAATAAGCACATTACATATGTGAAAACATGAATCATTTTTTACCCAGACCGGGACTCGAACCTAGGACTTATGATTACTAAGTCAAGGCGCTACCACTGCACCACAGAAGGTTAAAAGGAATCCAACCTTATAGCTTATATCTGCTATACTTAGGAATGAACGCATTCTAACTGAATGCCACTAAGTTCATATTACAGATTCCCCAACCTCACTCGTGGCTTCATTTTAGCATTTAATTCAAATCCCAATCTCATTCGGGCCATGAAATTATCAAATAAGCACATTACATATGTGAAAACATGAATCATTTTTTACCCAGACCGGGACTCGAACCTAGGACTTATGATTACTAAGTCAAGGCGCTACCACTGCACCACAGAAGGTTAAAAGGAATCCAACCTTATAGCTTATATCTGCTATACTTAGGAATGAACGCATTCTAACTGAATGCCACTAAGTTCATATTACAGATTCCCCAACCTCACTCGTGGCTTCATTTTAGCATTTAATTCAAATCCCAATCTCATTCGGGCCATGAAATTATCAAATAAGCACATTACATATGTGAAAACATGAATCATTTTTTTACCCAGACCGGGACTCGAACCTAGGACTTATGATTACTAAGTCAAGGCGCTACCACTGCACCACAGAAGGTTAAAAGGAATCCAACCTTATAGCTTATATCTGCTATACTTAGGAATGAACGCATTCTAACTGAATGCCACTAAGTTCATATTACAGATTCCCCAACCTCACTCGTGGCTTCATTTTAGCATTTAATTCAAATCCCAATCTCATTCGGGCCATGAAATTATCAAATAAGCACATTACATATGTGAAAACATGAATCATTTTTTACCCAGACCGGGACTCGAACCTAGGACTTATGATTACTAAGTCAAGGCGCTACCACTGCACCACAGAAGGTTAAAAGGAATCCAACCTTATAGCTTATATCTGCTATACTTAGGAATGAACGCATTCTAACTGAATGCCACTAAGTTCATATTACAGATTCCCCAACCTCACTCGTGGCTTCATTTTAGCATTTAATTCAAATCCCAATCTCATTCGGGCCATGAAATTATCAAATAAGCACATTACATATGTGAAAACATGAATCATTTTTTACCCAGACCGGGACTCGAACCTAGGACTTATGATTACTAAGTCAAGGCGCTACCACTGCACCACAGAAGGTTAAAAGGAATCCAACCTTATAGCTTATATCTGCTATACTTAGGAATGAACGCATTCTAACTGAATGCCACTAAGTTCATATTACAGATTCCCCAACCTCACTCGTGGCTTCATTTTAGCATTTAATTCAAATCCCAATCTCATTCGGGCCATGAAATTATCAAATAAGCACATTACATATGTGAAAACATGAATCATTTTTTACCCAGACCGGGACTCGAACCTAGGACTTATGATTACTAAGTCAAGGCGCTACCACTGCACCACAGAAGGTTAAAAGGAATCCAACCTTATAGCTTATATCTGCTATACTTAGGAATGAACGCATTCTAACTGAATGCCACTAAGTTCATATTACAGATTCCCCAACCTCACTCGTGGCTTCATTTTAGCATTTAATTCAAATCCCAATCTCATTCGGGCCATGAAATTATCAAATAAGCACATTACATATGTGGTGCAGTGGTAGCGCCTTGACTTAGTAATCATAAGTCCTAGGTTCGAGTCCCGGTCTGGGTAAAAAATGATTCATGTTTTCACATATGTAATGTGCTTATTTGATAATTTCATGGCCCAAATGAGATTGGGATTTGAATTAAATGCTAAAATGAAGCCACGAGTGAGGTTGGGGAATCTGTAATATGAACTTAGTGGCATTCAGTTAGAATGCGTTCATTCCTAAGTATAGCAGATATAAGCTATAAGGTTGGATTCCTTTTAACCTTCTGTGGTGCAGTGGTAGCGCCTTGACTTAGTAATCATAAGTCCTAGGTTCGAGTCCCGGTCTGGGTAAAAAATGATTCATGTTTTCACATATGTAATGTGCTTATTTGATAATTTCATGGCCCGAATGAGATTGGGATTTGAATTAAATGCTAAAATGAAGCCACGAGTGAGGTTGGGGAATCTGTAATATGAACTTAGTGGCATTCAGTTAGAATGCGTTCATTCCTAAGTATAGCAGATATAAGCTATAAGGTTGGATTCCTTTTAACCTTCTGTGGTGCAGTGGTAGCGCCTTGACTTAGTAATCATAAGTCCTAGGTTCGAGTCCCGGTCTGGGTAAAAAATGATTCATGTTTTCACATATGTAATGTGCTTATTTGATAATTTCATGGCCCGAATGAGATTGGGATTTGAATTAAATGCTAAAATGAAGCCACGAGTGAGGTTGGGGAATCTGAAATATGAACTTAGTGGCATTCAGTTAGAATGCGTTCATTCCTAAGTATAGCAGATATAAGCTATAAGGTTGGATTCCTTTTAACCTTCTGTGGTGCAGTGGTAGCGCCTTGACTTAGTAATCATAAGTCCTAGGTTCGAGTCCCGGTCTGGGTAAAAAATGATTCATGTTTTCACATATGTAATGTGCTTATTTGATAATTTCATGGCCCGAATGAGATTGGGATTTGAATTAAATGCTAAAATGAAGCCACGAGTGAGGTTGGGGAATCTGTAATATGAACTTAGTGGCATTCAGTTAGAATGCGTTCATTCCTAAGTATAGCAGATATAAGCTATAAGGTTGGATTCCTTTTAACCTTCTGTGGTGCAGTGGTAGCGCCTTGACTTAGTAATCATAAGTCCTAGGTTCGAGTCCCGGTCTGGGTAAAAAATGATTCATGTTTTCACATATGTAATGTGCTTATTTGATAATTTCATGGCCCGAATGAGATTGGGATTTGAATTAAATGCTAAAATGAAGCCACGAGTGAGGTTGGGGAATCTGTAATATGAACTTAGTGGCATTCAGTTAGAATGCGTTCATTCCTAAGTATAGCAGATATAAGCTATAAGGTTGGATTCCTTTTAACCTTCTGTGGTGCAGTGGTAGCGCCTTGACTTAGTAATCATAAGTCCTAGGTTCGAGTCCCGGTCTGGGTAAAAAATGATTCATGTTTTCACATATGTAATGTGCTTATTTGATAATTTCATGGCCCGAATGAGATTGGGATTTGAATTAAATGCTAAAATGAAGCCACGAGTGAGGTTGGGGAATCTGTAATATGAACTTAGTGGCATTCAGTTAGAATGCGTTCATTCCTAAGTATAGCAGATATAAGCTATAAGGTTGGATTCCTTTTAACCTTCTGTGGTGCAGTGGTAGCGCCTTGACTTAGTAATCATAAGTCCTAGGTTCGAGTCCCGGTCTGGGTAAAAAATGATTCATGTTTTCACATATGTAATGTGCTTATTTGATAATTTCATGGCCCGAATGAGATTGGGATTTGAATTAAATGCTAAAATGAAGCCACGAGTGAGGTTGGGGAATCTGTAATATGAACTTAGTGGCATTCAGTTAGAATGCGTTCATTCCTAAGTATAGCAGATATAAGCTATAAGGTTGGATTCCTTTTAACCTTCTGTGGTGCAGTGGTAGCGCCTTGACTTAGTAATCATAAGTCCTAGGTTCGAGTCCCGGTCTGGGTAAAAAATGATTCATGTTTTCACATATGTAATGTGCTTATTTGATAATTTCATGGCCCGAATGAGATTGGGATTTGAATTAAATGCTAAAATGAAGCCACGAGTGAGGTTGGGGAATCTGTAATATGAACTTAGTGGCATTCAGTTAGAATGCGTTCATTCCTAAGTATAGCAGATATAAGCTATAAGGTTGGATTCCTTTTAACCTTCTGTGGTGCAGTGGTAGCGCCTTGACTTAGTAATCATAAGTCCTAGGTTCGAGTCCCGGTCGGGGTAAAAAATGATTCATGTTTTCACATATGTAATGTGCTTATTTGATAATTTCATGGCCCGAATGAGATTGGGATTTGAATTAAATGCTAAAATGAAGCCACGAGTGAGGTTGGGGAATCTGTAATATGAACTTAGTGGCATTCAGTTAGAATGCGTTCATTCCTAAGTATAGCAGATATAAGCTATAAGGTTGGATTCCTTTTAACCTTCTGTGGTGCAGTGGTAGCGCCTTGACTTAGTAATCATAAGTCCTAGGTTCGAGTCCCGGTCGGGGTAAAAAATGATTCATGTTTTCACATATGTAATGTGCTTATTTGATAATTTCATGGCCCGAATGAGATTGGGATTTGAATTAAATGCTAAAATGAAGCCACGAGTGAGGTTGGGGAATCTGTAATATGAACTTAGTGGCATTCAGTTAGAATGCGTTCATTCCTAAGTATAGCAGATATAAGCTATAAGGTTGGATTCCTT
>JAXCGZ010008077.1:15000-17500 GCA_037179515.1 Halocaridina rubra
GTAAACATACTGGCAGATTTGTCTCCAGAAATACATATAAATGGCATAGTAAGGGCAGCATATGCATTCTTATCAAATGTAAGGGTAGCCTTCAGGCACATGGACAAGGAAATGTTCAGAAATATTTATGTAACCTATGTGAGGCCAAAACTCGAATATGCAGCCCCCTTTTGGAATCTGCACTTGAAAAAGCACATAGCTAAGCTTGAAAAAGTTCAAAGACATGCCACGAAACTGGTGCCAGAAACACGCAATCTCAGTTATGATGAGAGGCTGAGGGAATTAGACTTACCATCACTCGAAGCTAGAAGAGTGAGGGGGGATATGGTGACAGTCTTTAAATTCCTTCATGGTTATGATAGAGTGGATAGGGATCGATATTTTGATATGGCTGGCTCTAGAACTAGAGGTCATAGTTTGAAGCTTCGTAAGAAAACTTCTTTGCAGGATGTAAGAAAATACTTTTTCAGTGTAAGAGTAGTTGATAATTGGAATTCGCTAAGCGAGGAGGTAGTTAATGCTATCTCAATCCATAGTTTTAAGGACAGGTATGATAAGTATCACTAAGTATAAAATGGAACCGATCAGGAGACGGGAAGATACGAGCTTTGGGCTCTTTCCCGTAAACACAATTAGGTAATCACAATTAGGTAATCACATATACATAAACACATACACATATACATATATATGCATACATATACACATATATACATATACACACACATACATATACATATATATATATATATATATATATATATATATATATATATAATATATATATATATATATATATATATATATATATATATATATATATATATATATATATATATATATATATATATATATATACATATATATATATATATATATATATATATATATATATATAAAATATATATATATATATATATATATATATATATATATATATATATATATATATATATATATATATATATATATATATATATATATATATATATATATATATATAATATATATATATATATATATATATATATATATATATATATATATATATATATACATATATATATATATATATATATATATATATATATATATATATATATATATATATATATATATATATATATATATATATATATATATATATACATATATACATACATACATACACACACACATATGTATACATATACATACATATATACATATATATACACATATACATGCATATATACATATACACATATATACACATACATACACATACACATATACATACATATACATATATATACACATACACACATACATATACATATAAAAATATATATATACCCCAAAACACATACATACATATACACATATAAATGCATACATACATATATACATAAAAATATGTACACAGACACACACACATATACATACATATAATTATAAATATAAAATCTTGCACATACCTACAGATATAGAGGCAAATGTAAAAAGTAAAAACCACTTATAGGTGGCTCTATTTGCATGAAATAACAAATGGAAAACTAAAAATGCAACACACAAAAACATATGCATACCCATTAATGCATATCCACACTTACACATGTACAAGCATATACATGTACATAAAAAGATATGCGCATAAACACCAAAAAACATAAGAGCATACAAACATACATATAGAAAAGGGAAAAGATTAAAGGAAAACTATACATAGACACAACACGGCTGAACAAAGAGGCTGTCTAATTAATTGAAGGCGGTCTGTCTTGGGGAATTATCTTGGCCAGTGTATGCTTGAGGAGTATATATATATATATATATATATATATATATATATATATATATATATATATATAATATATATATATATATATATATATATATATATATATATATATATATATATATATATATATATATATATATATATACATATATATATATATATATATATATATATATATATATATATATATATATATATATATATATATATATATGTATGTATGTATATATAAATGTATATATATATATATATATATATATATATATATATATATATATATATATATATATATATATATATATATATATATATATATATATATATATGTATATATATATATATATATATATATAAATATATATATATATATATATATATATATATATATATATATAAATATATATATATATATATATATATATAATATATATATATATATATATATATATATATATATATATATATATATATATATATATATATATATATATATATATATATATATATATATATATATATATATATATATATATATATATATATATATATATATATATATATATATATATATCCAGATAAGCACATTACATATGTGAAGACATGACTCATTTTTCTAACTGAATGCCACTGTGTTCATATTACAGATTCCCCAACCTCACCCGTGGCTTCATTTTTGGTTGGATTCCTTTTAACCTTCTGTGGTGTAGTGGTAGCGCCTTG
>JAXCGZ010008077.1:30000-45000 GCA_037179515.1 Halocaridina rubra
ATCTCCTACACAATACCCGTGAGACGAGATCATTTGGCAAGTGTTACTTGGCCTCGGGAATGGGGGAAGGATGCATCTCCCCATCTCATCAGAGCAGTGATGGATGTAGTAACTATAAAAAAAAGATAGGGATGATACCTTCCGGCGAAGAGAAAGAGAATTCAGATTAAGAGTAAGACAAGGGTCATTAATGAGCCTGACTGCCTTAGATTAAATCCTATCAAGGAGGTAAGTATACGAAGATGCACCTCAGATGTGCGAGCATTATTCTAAGCAGGGACGAATAAGACCTTTGTAGATATTAAGTAACTGTAAAAAGGAAAAATAATGACGAAAATGAAACAGTACTCCAAAATGTTTGAATGCAGATTTACAAATTTGGATTATGTGATTCCTCCAAGAGAAGTTAGATGCTATCTGGATTGCAAATATATCCATAGAATAGGAGGATAAATTTCATTAGTTTCAAAGACAATAGGGCTATCAGAAGGAGAAGAAGATAAAGAGAAAGCCAGAAGCTGTCTTAGAGACATGAAATTCAACTAAATTTTTGGTGGTGCCCCACTCAGATACCCTCTGCAAATCGGAGTTGAGAGTAGAAGAAAGCGTGATACGATAGTGATTACTAGTAGCAAATGAAGGTTGTGAAGAAAAGGCAAAGGAAAAATTAAGGATAGAATCATCAGCAAAGGCGTGAAGAAGAGAGGAGGATGGCGACTGAAAAATCTCGTTGATGAAGTGAATTAACAAGGTAGGTGAAAGAACACAACCATATGGAACGTCACTGGTAAAAGGGAATAAGCTAGATGTTGGACCCTCAACACCCACAGACATAATCGGTCAGAAGAAAACTGGAAATTAGAGAACAGAGAGAGGGGGTAAAGCTATGAGTAGTGAGTTTGGTCAACAGAGCCTTGTGCCAGACTCTGTCAAAAGCCTTAAAGATATCAAGGGCAACGACTAAGGATTTCCCATAGTCCCCAGAAAAGATTACCATACATGTGTAAGATCGGACAGGAGGTCACCAGTTGATCTTGCCTTGCAGAAGCCGTATTGGTGACTGTAGATAAGCGAGATAGATTCAAGACGTTTCAAGAAGTGAGAGTTGAGCAATGTTTTGAAAAGTGTAGCAATAGATGAGGTTAGGGCTAGAGGAAGGTAGTTTGAAGGAATAGAGCAGTCACCCTTCTTAGGATCATATTGCCCTAGAGCATGCTTTCAAGGTGAAGGATAGACGCTGGCTGACAGAATGAGGTGAAAAAGACAGCAAAGCACAAGGAGCCAGTTCATCTGCAATCTCCTTAAGGAACCTGGTAGGAATACCATCGGAACCAGATTTTTTGTTTGTCTGTAGCGAGCAAAGAACCTTATGAACTCTGCGTGAAGAAAATATAAGGGAAGTCATACTGTTAGAGAGGGGTAAAAAATGAGGGACAGGTGCACTTGAATCGTTTGCAGAAGAGTTGGCAAAAAAATGAGAGCCAAAAGAGTGGCTTTGTCAGTGGGAGAACAAGCTATAGAACCATCGGAACGAATGAGAGAGGGAACAGAAGATTTTGGATAGGCTAAAGATCAGAACCATTCATCAATGGTAGAGGAGCTAATGTCGTCAATTTTCCTTATTATAAAGGAATCCTTAAACCTTCGAATCTGAGCAAGACTGCTATTCCTAACTAATAAAAGTGGAGCGATTTAAATCAGTAGGAGAGGCTTGTCACGACTGGTGAGCACAGTCCATAGCCTGAATAGCCATTGAGCAGGCATGGTCAAACCAAGGATTAAGGGAAAAAAAAGTTTTCATAGAGGAATGGATGAATGGCTCCATTCCCGAAGTTATGATCTTGGTAGCTTTTAGGGCTACCTGTTTAGGTTTGCGGGACTGAAAGCATTAGTCATCTCACGTTAAGTCAAAGAGGAAAATACGCAAATCATCACGTTGGGTACGTTCAAAATGCCAAAGGCGGCACTAAGTAAGAGGAATTGATGGAGTGGGAGCAGAAATGGAAGAGATTGAGATCACAAAGTGGTCAGATTTACCAAGGGGGAAAAGCATATAATATGAGCAGTTTGGGATTAAATGGAAAAGCAAACCCACGAGTTAGGTGGAAAAGGAGCTATAATATGAAAAAAAGACATTCAGAAAAAAATGTGATTAATCCTAGCATAGTAATTAGCCATGAGGATTGCTTCTTCTATTAGACCTTCAGTGGTGTATTGGCAGCGCCTTGGTAAAGTAATTATGGGTCTTAGGGTAGAGTTCCAGTCAAGGGTAAAATGTGATTCATATATATATATATATATATATATATATATATATATATATATATATATATATATATATATATATATATATATATATATATAGTATATATATATAATATATGTATATATATATATATATATATATATATATATATATATATATATATATATATATATATATATATATATATATATATATATGTATATATATATATATATATATATATATATATATATATATATATATATATATATATATATATATATATATATATATATATATATATATATATATATATATATATATATATATATATATATATATATATATATATATATATATATATATATATATATATATATATATATAAGAAACTTGCCCTCATCAATAAAGGCCCGAACACGAAGAAAGCATTAAGAGGAAGAAAAAGTAAAAGCTTAAGGACAAGGCATAGATGTGGTTATGATACCCAATAGTAAAAGGGCAGGCTGAGAGAATAGTCTAAGTATTAAGGACCTAGAGAAATTGAAGGATTAGGCCCTAAGATGACAATAGATCCGTCATTTGAAGGAAGACAGTATTAAGAATTAGGAAAGACAGAAGGGGAGAAGAGTTCCAGAGTCCGGAGGCATTTGAGAAGAATCAATCGCTGTACCGACTAATCCGCGAGCTACAATTCTCCACATAATTCCTGTGAGACGAGGCCACTTGGCGTGTGTTACGTGGCCTCGGCATTGGGGGAGGGATGTATGTTGCCAACTCATCAGAGCAGCGATGGATGTAGTAGCGATAAAAAAGAAATAGGTATGATACCTTCCAGCGAAGGGAATGAGAATCCAGATTAAAAGCAAGAGAAGGGTCATTGATAAGGCTGACTGCATTAGATTCAACCCTCTCAAGGAGGTAAGTATATTAAGAAACACCCCACATGTGCTGGCATTGTTCTAAGCAGGGACTGATAAGACCTTTATAGATATTAAGTAACTGTAAAGAGGAAGAGTAATGACGGGAACGAAAAACTACCCCCAAATTTTTGGATTCAGATTTAGAAATATGGATTGCGTGATTTCTCCAAGACATGTTAGAGGCTATCTAGATTCCTAATATATTAATAGAATTAAGAGGATAAATTTCGTTAGATTCGAGGACAATAAGGCTATCAAAAGGAGAAGCAGATAAATAGATAGTCAGACACTGCCTTTGAGGCATTAGATTTAGCTAAATTTTGGGTGGTGCCCCACTCAGATAACCTTTGCAAATTGGAGTTGAGAGTAGAAGAAAGAGTGATACAAGACTGATTTACGAGTAGCAGATGAAGGTTGTGAAGGAAAGGCAGAGGAGAAATGGAGGGTAGAATCATCATCAAAGGCGTGAAGAGAAGAGAGGGATGGGGACTGTAGAAGATCACTTATAAAGAGAAGGAACAGAGTAGGTGCAATAGCAGAGCCCTGTGAATCACCAATGGTAAAAGGGAATGGGATAGATGTTGCTCCGTCAACAACCACAGATATAAAATGGTCAGAAAGAAAACTGGAAATCAGTGAATAGAGAGAAGGGGTAAAGCTATGAGCAGTGAGTTTGGTCAACAGAACCTTGTGCCAGACTCTGTCAAAAGCCTTAAAAATATCAAAGGCAACTACGAAGGATTCCCCATAGTTCCCCAGAGATGATGACCATACATGAATAAGATAGGACAGTAGGTCACCAGTTGATCTTGCCTTGTGAAAGCCGTAGTGGTGACTGGAGAAAACCGAGTTAGATTCAAGACGTTTCAAGAAGTGATAATTGAGCAAAGGTTCGAAAACTTTAGCAATAGATGAGGTTAGGGCAATGAGCCGGTAGTTTGAAGGAATAGAGCGGTCACTCTTATTAGGAACAGATTGCACTAAAGCATGCTTCTAAGTTGAAGGATGGATACTGAATGAGGTGAAAAAGACCGCAAAACACAGGATCCAGTTCATCAGCAAACTCTTTAAGGGACCTAACAGGGATACCATCGAAACCAGATACTTTATTCGTTAGCGGGTGAAGAACCTTATGAACTTTGCGTGAAGAAAGGGTAACAGATGGCATAGGGTTAGAGTGGGATACAGAATAATGGACAGGTGCACTAGAATCGTTTACGGAAGAGTTTTAAAAAGATTAAGCCAAAGAGAGTGGTTTTGTAAGTGGGAGAGCAAACTATAAAACAATCTGAACGAATGAGAGGGGAAAAGTTTAGTTACAGAAATTTTAGGATTGGTTTTGGGGTAAGGACCATAAACATTTATCAGTGGTAGAGGAGTTAGAGTCATCAACCGTCCGTCCTATAAAGGAAGCCTAAGATCTTCGGATCTGAGCTAGAAATGCATCAAAAAATGTCAAATAAAGTTATACACAACATATGTTTTATGTTTTCACATTTCTTGATGTGTTTAATTGATTATTATTGATACCTGTATAGCATGGGATACAACTTCAAGAGACAGAAAATGAGAGAGATCTAGGAGTAAACATACTGGCAGATTTGTCTCCAGAAATACATATAAATGGCATAGTAAGGGCAGCATATGCATTCTTATCAAATGTAAGGGTAGCCTTCAGGCACATGGACAAGGAAATGTTCAGAAATATTTATGTAACCTATGTGAGGCCAAAACTCGAATATGCAGCCCCCTTTTGAAATCCGCACTTGAAAAAGCACATAGCTAAGCTTGAAAAAGTTCAAAGACATGCCACGAAACTGGTGCCAGAAATACGCAGTCTCAGTTATGATGAGAGGCTGAGGGAATTAGACTTACCATCAATCGAAGCTAGAAGAGTGAGGTGGGATATGGTGACAGTCTTTAAATTCCTTCATGGTTATGATAGAGTGGATAGGGATCGATATTTTGATATGGCTGGCTCTAGAACTAGAGGTCATAGTTTGAAGCTTCGTAAGAAAACTTCTTGGCAGGAGGTAAGAAAATACTTTTTCAGTGTAAGAGTAGTTGATAATTGGAATTGGCTAAGCGAGGAGGTAGTTAATGCTATCTCAATCCATAGTTTTAAGGACAGGTATGATAAGTATTACTAAGTATAAAATGGAACCGATCAGGAGACGGGAAGATACGAGCTTTGGGCTCTTTCCCATAAACACAATTAGGTAATCGATTAGGTAATCACACACACACACACACTTGTATATAACCCACCAAGGAACCAGAATAGGCTTGAAGTTTATGAGGAAAGTCATATAGGTACTATTGAAGTCATAAACTCAGTAGTTAACATGGCACGGGAAAAAAAATGTAGGATTTTGATTATGGGAGACTTTAATCATAAAGAGATAGATTGGATAAATCTTGACCCACACAGTGGTGAGGACTCATTCGGGGCAAGATTCCTTGATTGCATACAAGGGAATTTCCTACACCAACATGTAATGGAACCAACAAGGGCCAGGGGTGGGGATGAGCCATCACTACTTGATCTAGTGTTCACAGATAATGTGTTGGATATTGAAAAAATTGAGTATGAACCACCAATTGGAAAGAGTGACCACTGTGTGTTGTTGATGGAGTATATCATTGAAGATATTCTGCCTGAGAGTCGAGGCACTGAGGACATGAGGAGGAACTATCCGAAAGATTACATCAAAATGAATGAGCTTTTCACAGTTATTGACTGGAGAACCTTATTTTACAACAAATCTGTACAAGAAATGTATGACATCTTTTGTGAGAAATATGGGGAGATAGTAGATTGCTGCATACCTGTCACCAAAGTAGGTGTAATTCATGCCAGAGAGAGATGGTTCGATAATGGGTGTAAAAGAGCTAAGGAGTGGAGAGACAAATGCTGGAAAAGGTATAGGAGGAGGAAAAACATAAATGCCTGGCAAACCTACAAAAGAGCAAGAAAGGACTACCTAAGTAAAAGGAGAGAGGCAGAGAGAGACTATGAGAGGGACATCACCAAGAAGGCTAAAGAAAATCCCAAGCTCTTCCACAGCTTTATCAGAGGAAAACTGAAGGTAAAAGAACAGGATTTAAGGCTAAAGAGAGCGGATGGAAGCATCACTGAGACGGATGAAGAGATCTGCAAAGAATTGAACAAGGAGTTTCAGTCAGTATTTACAGTAGAAAATACCCCACCCCCTCAGATTGCAGAGATAGAAGCTCAAGAGCCGGTATTAGAGAACATCAACCTTACAGCCACAGAGGTATGCAAAGCGCTGATGGATTTAGATGTTCATAAAGCTACAGGTCCTGATGACATATCCCCTCATGTGCTTAAAAAATGCGCAAACTCAAATTCCTTGGCACTAAGTATCATATTTAAAAAGTCACTGGAGTCAGGGGAGATTCCAAGATACTGGAAACAAGCAAATGTGATACCTATCTTCAAAAAGGGAAGGAGGGATATGGCTCTGAACTATAGGCCAGTTTCCTTGACCAGCATGGTCTGCAAAGTTATGGAGAAACTACTAAGGAAACATATCTCTCTTCACTTGGATTCCTTCAACTTTTTGTCAGTGAGGCAACATGGCTTCAGAGAAGGTAGATCAACAGTAACAAACTTATTAGAATTCTATGATGAGGTAAGCCGAATCTTACAGGAAATAGAGGGCTGGGCAGATTGCATATTCCTAGACTTCCAGAAAGCGTTTGACACTGTTCCACATGGGAGACTTATTAGGAAGCTGTAATCAATGGCTAGAATAGGTGGAAATGTTTTGGAATGGATAAAAACTTACTTAGAAGGAAGGGATCAGAGGGTTAGAGTAAGACACTCAGTGTCTGAATGGAGAAGAGTTAGTAGTGGAGTTCCACAGGGTTCAGTTTTAGGGCCACTTTTGTTCCTTGTATATGTAAATGACCTACCAGAGTCTGTAAATTCATTCATGAATGTGTTTGCAGATGATGCAAAGATTGTGAAGAAAGTAAAAAGCGAGAACAATGGTAGAGAACTTCAGGAGGATCTAAATAATCTGCATGAGTGGTTAGAAAAGTGGCTAATGAAATTCAATACTTCAAAATGTAAGGTAATGAGAATGGGAACAAGTGCAAGAAGGCCCAAGCTTGACTTCTCGGTGGCTGGAGTACAACTTCAAGAGACAGAAAATGAGAGAGATCTAGGAGTAAACATACTGGCAGATTTGTCTCCAGAAATACATATAAATGGCATAGTAAGGGCAGCATATGCATTCTTATCAAATGTAGGTAGCCTTCAGGCACATGGACAAGGAAATGTTCAGAAATATTTATGTAACCTATGTGAGGCCAAAACTCGAATATGCAGCCCCCTTTTGGAATCCACACTTGAAAAAGCACTTAGCTAAACTTGAAAAAGTTCAAAGACATGCCACGAAACTGGTGCCAGAAATACGCAATCTCAGTTATGATGAGAGGCTGAGGGAACTAGACTTACCATCACTCGAAGCTAGAAGAGTGAGGGGGGATATGGTGACAGTCTTTAAATTCCTTCATGGTTATGATAGAGTGGATAGGGATCGACATTTTGATACGGCAGGCTCTAGAACTAGAGGTCATAGTTTGAAGCTTCGTAAGAAAACTTGTTTGCAGGATGTAAGTAAATACTTTTTCAGTGTAAGAGTAGTTGATAATTGGAATTGGCTAAGCGAGGAGGTAGTTAATGCTATCTCAATCCATAGTTTTAAGGACAGGTATGATAAGTATCACTAAGTATAAAATGGAAACGATCAGGAGACGGGAAGATACGAGCTTTGGGCTCTTTCTCGTAAACACAATTAAGTAATTACAATTAGGTAATTACACTTATATATATATATATATATATATATATATATATATATATATATATATATATATATATATATATATATATATATATATATATATATATATATATATATATAAAAGTGTGTGTGTGTGTGTACTTGTACATATATACGTATGTATATATGAATCATTTTTTTACATTACATATGTGAAAACATATATATATATATATATATATATATATATATATATATATATATATATATATATATATATATATATATATATATATATATATATATATATATATATATACATATATATATATATATATACATATATATACATATATATATATATATATATATATATATATATATATATATATATATATATATATATATATATATATATATATATATATATATATATATATATATATATATATATATGTATATATATGTGTGTGTGTGTGTGTGTGTGTGTGTGTGTGTGTGTGTGTGTGTGTGTGTGTGTGTGTGTGTGTGTGTGTGAGGGGACACTGAAATGCTTATGGCTTTAAGGATATCGTGAAACGGTAGAGCTTTTACCTTTGCAGGGGAGGTTTGCCAACTATCTAGGAGAAGATTTGCATAAAAAGCATGATGTTACACAATATATCTTTCTTTCTTTTGTTGTAGCTTTACTGCTTAATGGCAGCTCCTAGAATGGATTTTGGTCAAACTGAAGCACAGGTTGTCATGAGAGTCCTCTTTTTGCAAGGCAAAGGAGCAGCGGAAATCCATGGCGAGATGAATGAACTCTTGAGGGATGACTGCCCATCATACTCCAGAGTGAAAATCTTGTGACAAGGTTTCTGACTGGTCATTTCGAGGTCACAGATGAACCCCGGTCAGGATGGCAAACTTTCCCAACTACAGACGACATAGCAAACACTGTTCACGTCATGCTTCTCGAGGAGCGCTGGATTTCAGCTAAAGTCATTGCTGAGTTTTTGGGGATATCTCGTGAAGGAGTTGGCTACATCATCCACAACAATCTGGATATGAGAAAGCTTTCGTTAAAATGGTAGCCAAAATGCTCGAACGCAAATCAGAAGTGTATCAGAATGACGACGTCGAAGGTGATTTGGACTGCTTGCAGCAGGGAAGGCTGATTTTATGGCTCCTTTAGCCACCATGGACAAAACTTGGCTTCAACACTATGATCCTCAGACCAAGCAACAATCAGTGGATTGACGGCACAGAGGTTCACCGCTTCTCTAGAAGTTTCTGACCCGGAAGTCAACTGGGATGTTTCTGCTTCAGTGTTCTGGGACAAATATGGAATACTTCTCATAAAGCATCTGCTAAAGGATCGCACCATCAATTTAGAATACTTCATGTCTCTGTTGGACGAACTGTGTGAAGTTTTGAAGCAGAATCACCTTAGAAAGCTGCGCCGTGGTATCCTGTTTTTGCAGGGCAATGTAGCACCACACACAGTACATGAAACTCTACGGAAAATATGCAACTTTGGCTTTGAATTGGTAGACCACCCACCTTACTCTCCAGACTTGTCCCCCTCCGACTGTCACCTCTTTCCACAACTGGAGAAACATCTCAAGAAACTCTGATTCGGATGTAATCACTGCTACAGAGGCCTAATTGGAAGCTCAACCTTCCCAATTCTTTTTTCAAGGCTTAGAAAAACTGAAGGACCGTTGCATTGTGTGAAGCTGAGAGGGGAAATATTTAATAAAATCATAATTAGTTGATCCTCTTGTACTCTCTTTGCCCATATATATATATATATATATATATATATATATATATATATATATATATATATATATATATATATATATATATATATATATATATATATATATATGTGTGTGTATATATATATATATATATATGTGTGTATATATATATATATATATATATATATATATATATATATATATATATATATATATATATATATATATATATATATATATATATATATATATATATATATATATATATATATATATATATATATATATATATATATATATATATATATATATATATATATATATATATATATATGCACTCATATATATCCACGCTGAAAACAATCTTAAGCCAAACCCCTTCTGCAGTAGAAACAAATTCATACATTCGCACAACAAACCACATATGTGCACACACCATATGCACATTTTGTGATGTCTCAGTTTCACTAATGCCCTGCTTTTGCAATAAAAGCAGCCATGACAAGACACCTTGAAGCTAATATCCTGGTGAAAAAAGCATATTTGCATACCATGTCACCTTGTAATCATCATTAGGTATTGTATAAATTTTGTTCACAGAAGTAAATCTGAATAAAATGCTAAATAATATAGCATCTTTATTTTGTTTGTATACAATGAGTGTATGATATCTCTGACATCTTTATTTTCTGTCCTTTGCAAGATATATGTGAAAAGAGGACACCTAAAAGATAATATTTACATTTAAAAGCACAGATAATCAGAGTATCTCACCTTTCTTAATCATCATTTGTCATGTAAGACACTTTGCTTATAAAATCCAATTTGAAATAAAATTTTAATAAGGTAAGCCTTTTATGCAGCTAGAACACACATATAAACACTCAACACACATACTCACATATATATTCAAACACTGTGGTGTGTGTATACACATGCTCATCATGTGATATCATTATGATTTCGTTAAAGGCTTGCCTTAAAATGAAAGTAACCAAGAGCACCGTGCCTTGTAAAAGTCAATGGGCATGCAAGACACTTTCTTCACAATATCCAAGGTGAATAACGATCCTCACAAAATATTATAACTTCAGCGATAGCATCATACACACACACTTCAGACACAATCACTGCGTGTGTTTCCTCACACACCCATAATACCTGGCCTTAAGAAAAAACTGATCAGAAGAAAACCTCTCGAGGCTAATATGTAGGATGGTGAAATGTATATTAACAGAAAAGCACCATTGCAATCGTCATAAGGATTGTTACCTACTCTGGTCAAAATATCACAGTTGGATAAGATATCTATAAGATACCACCACTTCTGGAATTACAAAACATGCTCACAGTGTGTTTTCCAAATAATTTCTAATGCATGACTTAAACATTAAACAATCAAGAAGATGACACCTTTAAGCTAGTATTTCAGTTGGAATTAAAACGTACAACTAGGCTATTTCACCTTGTCTCCGTCTAAAGGCATGCATGTTACTTTGGTTACAATATTCAAGTTGAATAATATCATAGAAAGAAACAACCCCTTCATCATTTTTAAAACACACATGGGGATGACCCATCACTACTTGATATAGTGTTCACAGATAATGTGTTGGATATTGAAAAAATTGAGTATGAACCACCAATTGGAAAGAGTGACCACTGTGTGTTGTTGATGGAGTATATCATTGAAGATATTCTGCCTGAGAGTAGAGGCACTGAGGGTATGAGGAGGAACTATCCGAAAGGAGATTACATCAAAATAAATGAGTTTTTTGCAAATATTGACTGGAGGACCTTATTTTACAACAAATCTGTACAAGAAATGTATGACATCTTTTGTGAGAAATATGGGAAGATAGTATATTGCTTCATACCTGTCACCAAAGTAGGTGTAATTCATGCCAGAGAGAAATGGTTCGATAATGGGTGTAAAAGAGCTAAGGAGTGGAGAGACAAATGCTGGAAAAGGTATAGGAGGAGAAAAAACATAAATGCCTGGCAAACCTACAAAAGAGCAAGAAATGACTACCTAAGTAAAGGGAGAGAGGCAGAGAGAGACTATGAGAGGGACATCAACAGGAAGGCTACAGAAAATCCCAAGCTTTTCCACAGCTTTATCAGAGGAAAACTGAAGGTAAAAGAACAGGTTTTAAGGCTAAAGAGAGCGGATGGAAGCATCACTGAGACGGATGAAGAGATCTGCAAAGAATTGAACAAGGAGTTTTAGTCAGTATTTACAGTAGAAAATACCCCACCCCCTCAGATAAATATTTCTGAACATTTCCTTGTCCATGTGCCTGAAGGCTACCCTTACATTTGATAAGAATGCATATGCTGCCCTCACTATGCCATTTATATGTATTTCTGGAGACAAATCTGCCGGTATTAGAGAACATCAACCTTACAGCCACAGAGGTATGCAAAGCGCTGATGGATTTAGATGTTCATAAAGCTACAGGTCCTGATGACATATCCCCTCATGTGCTTAAAAAAATACGCAAACTCAATATCAGTGGCACTAAGTATCATATTTAAAAAGTTACTGGAGTCAGGGGAGATTCCAAGATGCTGGAAACAAGCAAATGTGATACCTATCTTCAAAAAGGGAAGGAGGGATACGGCTCTGAACTATAGACCAGTTTCCTTGACCAGCATAGTTTGCAAAGTTATGGAGAAACTACTAAGGAAACATATCTCTCTTCACTTGGAATACTTCAACTTTTTGTCAGTGAGGCAACATGGCTTCAGAGAAGGTAGATAAACAGTAACAAACTTATTAGAATTTTATGATGAGGTAAGCCGAATCTTACAGAAAAGAGAGGGCTGGGCAGATTGCATTTTCCTAGACTTCCAGAAAGCGTTTGACACTGTTCCACATGGGAGACTTATTAGAAAGCTGAAAGCAATGGCTAGAATAGGGGGAAATGTTTTGGAATGGATAAAAACTTACTTAGAAGGAAGGGAACAGAGGGTTAGAGTAAGACACTCAGTGTCTGAATGGAGAAGAGTTAGTAGTGGAGTTCCACAGGGTTCAGTTTTAGGGCCACTTTTGTTCCTTGTATATGTAAATGACCTACCAGAGTCTGTAAATTCATTCATGAATATGTTTGCAGGTAGTTAATGCTATCTCAATCCATAGTTTTAAGGACAGGTATGATAAGTATCACTAAGTATTAAATGGAAACGATCAGGAGACGGGAAGATACGAGCTTTGGGCTCTTTTCCGTAAACACAATTAGGTAATCACACACGTACTTATATATACTCACACTTGTTCAGAAATATTTATGTAATATATGTAAGGCCAAAGCTTGAATATGTAGCCCCCTTTTGGAATCCGCACTTGAAAAAGCACCTAGCTAAGCTGCAAAAAGTGCAAAGACATGCCACGAAACTGGTGCGAGAAATACGCAATCTCAGTTATGATGAGAGGCTGAGGGAATTAGACTTACAATCACTCGAAGCTAGAAGAATGAGAGGGATATGGTGACGGTTTTTAAATTCCTTTATGGTAAGGACAGTGTAGATAGGAATCGATATTTTGATATGGCTGGCACGAAAAGTAGAGGTCATAGTTTGAAGTAAGCTAGGAGGTAGTTTATGCTAAGTGAAACAATAGTTTTAAGGACAAGTATGATAAATATCACTAAGTACAAAATGGAACCGATCAGGAGATGGGAAGTTACGAGCTTGGGGTTCTTTCCAATAAGCACAATTAGGTAATTACAATTAGCTAATTACTAATACACACACAGCGTATATTGTAGATATAGGTTCTTGAAGGAAACGCTTAGTTCTGCCCTTAATGTCTATTACGAGAATATATATGCATATATACATACAAGAGACTATACAACTGGGCAAACTGGAGAGACACTACACTTGCATGACTAACAGGGCACGAGGCTGATGCACGGCTGGCAATGTATTGCTTTGTGCTATGGTAAGAGTTGCCACATAGTATCAAATGGGTTAAATATTTACATAGGAGAAGCATGGGTTAATTATATAAGTAATACACATACATAACAATAATTAAGCATAAGATGTAATAGTATTCATATTTACCCATATATCTAAACTTCCTTCCCCCCTTCACACTCAACAGCACCATTATGAGCGGACTCTCTATTCCATGAGTCGAGGTAAATGATGTGGTACAGTGGGGGGATTATCTACAGAACTTTCCAATGTCAAGCATGGGGCAACAAGGACATGGGGGAGAGGGTCAACACTAGGAGAGGGCATTGGATGGATATGTCAACGATTCCACCACCAGACTCGTCTGATGAGAAGATGCATCTCATACATCCTGGACCAGCTGCAGCCAATAACTACTCCTACCTTGTCCCAACCGTGTGATGTAGGGTCTTGAATTCGAACATGCTGGCTGATGGTTAATCTGGCAAGGGGACAGGCGTGGGAATCATAATAGTGTTTAACCTGTTCAGTACAAGCAGCAGCGCAGAGGTCACAGTCCTTGGTCCGTGCTTGCCATTCATTGGAGAAGGACTCTTGGTGGGCTGGGACACAGGAGCGGAGGGGGCGGTCATACAGCACCTGGGTGGAAGAGCAGCCTGCAGACATGGGGTAGTTGCGAAGCTCTAGGAGAGCACTGTCAAAGTCCTCACAGTCAATGTTTCCATAGGGCATCATCTTCAAAATGAGGTGCTTTACCGACTTGACTGCCGCCTCGGTATGTCCATTTGATTGGTGATAGTGGGATGAAGACATCACATGGTGAACGCCCCTACATTCCATGAAGTTCCGGAAGTCAGCGCTGTAAAATGGTGGGCCTCCATCAGTCTTGAGACAGAGGGGAACACCAACTTCTTGGAAGTATATGCAAAACATCCTGACAATTCTTGAAGCTATCGTGCCGTGTCTGAAAGGTACGACTGCAGGCCATCCTGATAATCTGTCTGCAATTATCAGGAATGATTTCCCTGCAACCCGGAAGAAATCAGCAGAGACAGGCTTGAAAGGTCTCACAGGGTGATCACCAGATAGGAGGGGTTCTTGTTACTGGCTGGGCTCCTGAAAGGTCCTGTTGGTTTCCATAGGAGGTAAAGACTTGCCCACTGTGATGATGGCGTTGCATGTAACGATGTATCATACGTGATGATAGTTTCCGTGTTTCCTGTGAAGAAAAGGGGAAGCTCTACCAGAGCCTGAAGAGCCGTCCAGATCCTTATCCTTTTTGTTGCAACATCTGTCATAGTGGCCGGTCTTATTGCAATTGTGGCATTGCACATCCTTGACTGGGC
>JAXCGZ010008078.1:0-50000 GCA_037179515.1 Halocaridina rubra
GGATCTGACCTCCTGCCTGACTGCGGCCAACTCATTTCTTAAATTAAAAATGAGTTTGCTTGCGTCAGACGAGGACAAATCCCCAGCACAGCCACAAACAGCACCAACAACGACACCACCACCAACACCACTACCACTAACACCACCAGCACAAAGAACACCACCACTCTCCATTGTACTAAGTATGGTCAAGATTAGAGCTACTGGAAGCACGTCCTCACTGGATGAACCCAGGAACTAAACTATTTATGAAATCCATTTGTGTGTGTCTAGCTAACTAACAATATGGTATCCTAGGTTTACACTGTTTAAGAAATCGGGCCAAAGTATCATTGAGAGTTTACGATGAATATCGTTCCAGATTTCATCACTCCAAAACACTGGATAAATATCCTTGGAGAGAGTGCAGCGAAGAATGACCAAGATGATACACAATATCAGAAATCTACCATATGAGGACAGATTAAAAAAACTTAATCTACATTCTCTAGAGAGGCGAAGAGTTAGGGGGGATATGATTGAAGTGTATAAATGGATTAACAAGGGAGATATTAATAAAGTTTTAAAAATTCATGATCAAACCAGAACTCGTAATAATGGATTTAAGCTTGATAAATTTAGGCTCAGAAGGGAAATTGGTAAAAATTGGTTTGGTAATAGAGTAGCTGATGCATGGAACAAGCTTCCTAGTAGGATAGTAAATGCCAATACCTTAGACACCTTCAAATGTAGATTAGATAGACATATGACAGAGGTAGGGTGGGTATGAATAGGTTAGTGCTTATTAGAAAAATCATAAAAAGAAAAATAGAATAAATAAGTAGAGTAGAATAGAATAGGTTAGATATGCTGAAAATACAATTCAAAAATGGAGCTGCCTCGTGTGTGCCAGTAGGCATGTTGCAGTGTCCTCTATTCTTATGTTCTTATGTTCTTAAAATTAACCTAGATGCCAGGGCTGCTTTTGCTACCTTTTGGAGAATTGAACGAGTGTGACCCAAGTTCAGAATTTCATATTAAATTCACACTGAACATTGACCAACTCCCCAAGATAGTGCGTATGGAATGGCTCAGATGCTGATTAAAAAAAAAAAAAAAAAAAAAAAAATATATATATATATATATATATATATATATATATATATATATATATATATATATATATATATATATATATATATATATATATATAGGTATATCCAAGGCACTTAAATTTCGTAATAACTTATATTCTGAAATAATAAAATCATGGGAAAAGTATATACACAGCTTTCAGACTCCATAGAATTGTTTGATACTGATTTATCCGTATATTCATATATGCATTACGTAGTCACCCTGGCAAAACGGTAGCATCCGCTCTGAGGCAGCAGGGCGAGGGTTCGCGCCCCTCCCCATCCTGAGGTTAGCAAGGACATGCACTCAGGGTAACGATTACATATGTCAAAACAAGTCCTTCGCACAAAGGCAACCGTCCTAGCCCTTGGTAGAAAAGAGAGCTCGTGACGTAAAACCGGCTGCATTCTTATGTGTAGTAAATAGGACTCCGAATCCTGGGCACAAAGAAAACATAATGAAAAACAGAGATGGGGAGTGTTGTGACTTGTAAGATGTAAAGGGATAAGAGATATGTAACGACTATCCAAGAATATTCGGTGTTGATCTAGGCATAGAAAAAGAACCGTAACTGATGGAAGACTTAACATCAAACTGTCCTGGACAGTCCTATTCAAGTTCAAAAGACCCTTCAGCTGTAGTATCGCAATAGACGGTTGATGCCATGGGCCAACCTACTAAATGGTACTGTCACTATTAATCCAATTGGAATTGGGGTGGACACAAATAGGTTGGAGCTGGGGAATTAAGGCTGGATGCCTTTCAGAGCATTACTATCGAGCAATATGATTGGGAAAGATTATTCTAACTTCTAGGATATATAGATATTGTTAATATTTGGCCAGGATTCAGTGAATGCTATATAAGAATTTTTATTTGCAGACATCCGAATATGTTGGTAATTAAATTGGGAATGCAAACTGAAGTTATACCTATTGAGTTAAGTGGCCCTTTTTGTATTAACAAACAATGCATTTTCAATATATATATATATATATATATATATATATATATATATATATATATATATATATATATTGTGTGCCGTTTTTATGTGTAATTATTAATCCCACTTATGGGAGTGGACACAGACAGGTTGCAGCAGGGAGGTGGAGGTTCCAACCACTACGCTACCGCGGTCCCCATTTTTAATATATGAGTGATGTATATCAAGTTTTGTTGATTGTATTATTCTTCAGAACTGCTACACTGATAAAAAATGATCTAAAAAACTGAAAGTATGTATGAAAAACATGAAATTATTATATTGACACTTTTTTTAAATTTTATTGTGACACTAGGACGGGCCAAAAAAAAAAATATAAAATATAACAGCCCTCATCGGGCCTGGGCACGAAGAATACATAAAGAGAAACAGAGATGGAGAGTGTAATGACTTGTCAGATGTGAAGGGCTAATAAAAGATATGTGATGAATATCGAAGAATATTCAGTGTAGCTGTAGGCATAGAAAAAGATACATTACATAGAAACACACGTGTCTATGGATAGGTGTAGGTAAATATACAAAAAAATTCCAAGACTTGCATACAGAATGAAAAACAAACAAATTGATAAAAATTAATGTAAAAGAAAACAATAAAATAAAAATGTTTAATGACCGATATTTGTAAAGTTAAGCTAATCCTGCATTTAAATGCTAAAGTAGTCTTACTTAAGCTACTAGGTAACCTGTTAGCAAGCTGGAGTAAAAAGAGGTAAAATAGTCGAGCAAGGAGCGCGCGTGAGTGGGAATGAAAAGGGGAGTGAGAGGCGCGAGAAAAAGGAGAGAAAGAATGAGAGAGAGAGCGAGTCCCGACCACTCACCGTCACCAGTAGGCGATCATGCCTCGAGTGAAGCGCGGTTCTTCGTTTATCATACATCACCTTTTACACGCCGGGGGTAAATATTTACTCCACACTCCCGCGTTGTGGAAGACACCGATAGTATTAGGAGTGAATTTGACCGCGTGATCAGTTAGTTTCGCATGCGCTCTCTTCTCGGGCAGTGGAACAGTAAGGGAAAAAGAGACCAGTACAGCTTGCCCACCTGACTTAGATACTGTGAAAATGATTGAAATGACCAATTGGTTTCGTGTGAATATTAATATGGAACTTAAATGATTAAAAGTGAACCTGTGTCCCTGGTATCTGTGACGGATCTGCGGTGCTACTTTTTGAATTTATATATACAGGATATATGTATTTATATTATAATAACTTGGAGTGCTCGGATATCGATTTTTTTTTAATGTTTTAGAAATATGTAAATATATAATATTTGAAGTTTTATACATATTCGTGATACTGGCTAAAGAGTAAGTACATTTACTTAGTAAAGTTTTGAGGTTTTTAGTATTTTTACAACCTGGTATATGAAAAAAAATAGATAAATATATCTGATATTTATAGAAGTAATTATCTATTTCGTGTTTTTGAGTCTAAATGAACAGAATGGTTTCTTGCCGGGATAATAGTCATTAAGTAGTAAAATAATCTCTAACGATTATATATATATATATATATATATATATATATATATATATATATATATATATATATATATATATATATATATATATATATATATATATATATATATATTTTATCCATACTTATGTTAGCTTTTATATAGTCGCCAAAGACGGTATTGTACTTAACGACATATTAGAGCTTCAGAAAGATAATTTACTATTCTTATAGTTTATTTAGTGTTCCAAACGAATGCTAACTAGCGTTTTAGTAGCTTCAATTCCGTCTTAAGTTTGATAACTCGGGTGTTCACTTGGGAGTAAAGTCTCTTAACCTAGTGACTTGACAGTTGTTTAAATACCTTGCTATATACAGCTTTTTTTTTCAGTTCCTTATAAAGACTTCAGGCTACCCCCTTTCCTTTCAGATTATCTCTCAGTACACTGAAATCTCTATATTTTACTACTTACTGGCATAACTTTATCCAAGCTATCTCCGGGAGTAATTTGAAATCGATTTTATCTTACCTCCTAATAATCTGAACTCAATAATTAGTTACCATTGATAGAAATGAAACAAACAGGGGTAATCTAAAATTGCTACACTGGTCTTTCTTCTATGGGAGCAGCTTTCCCCATGTTCATATGGGGTCGTTGTCACACCAGTCTTCTATGTGAGCAGCTTTCCCCATGTTCATATGGTGTCGCTGTCACACCAGTCTGTATAATTGCTCTCCTGTTCACTTGGGAGTATAGGATTACTCAACCCGTTCTGTCGGTCCCCAAGCTGCATTAAAGATTTGTCACGTCCCACACATCCGATACAATCTGTGATAAATCATTTGCAGATTTGTTGCAGCAGTAATTAGGTTAAATTAAGGTCGAGACTAAGAAAAATCAAGTAGTTGCAGTAGGTAGTTCTTTGTTTATTTAAAAATTAGTTAATTTCGAGAATTAGGGCTGCTAAGAGTGCTCGGTAATCAGAATTAGTGGCAATTAATTAATTTATATATTTATATATTTTAATTACTTATAATAAGAACTAAGCTAAAATGATGATGGAGATATGTGTCTTATGTGTATATTTATACATTTATTCATTTAAAGATTAGACAAATGAAAGATTAAGAAGCAGGTAAAGTGCTAATTAGTGTAATTATTCTTTAGCCATTTATGTATTTATATATTATTTAAGCATAACTTAAGAGTGCTTAAGAATCAGATACAATGATCATTTATGTACTTATTTAACCAATTATTTTTTATTTTTTTTTATTCTCAGAGAGGATTTTAGAGAAAAACAGTTGTTAGACGATGACCTATATGCATAATGGCTAGATGCCCAACTATCAGAAACATCGACCCCACACAGCAGTTGGAAAAAATCTATACGGTAGATAAAAAAATATTTTTTGGCAGAGGACTAGAACTGCATATGATACATACACATAATATCAGTATTGAACCCCCCCCTCCTCTCTTTAGCTGAAAATGCGTAAGTCAGCTGATTAAAACAGGACTTATTTACTCATTAACCGTGAGGAGTGACGTGTATTAAACGCTACTAATAATTTATGACAACGTTAATGAGCTTTTCATTAGCACATAAACGCATGGGGTAATTTCGTTATGAAATTATACCACTACAAGTTTTGTGATGAATGCTTTTAAATCTTCATTGGTTTAGGCTTTTCATGTCCCATTGGAGGTAGTTCTGGTACGTACATTGATACATACATACATACATACACACATAAAGCGTCCTTGCATACATACATACCTACATACATACTCTAGTGCATACATCTGTACATATTTAACACACACACACACACACACACCAAAACTCGAATATGCAGCCCCCTTTTGGAATCCGCACTTGAAAAAGCACATAGCTAAGGTTGAAAAAGTTCAAAGACATGCCACGAAACTGGTGCCAGAAATACGCAATCTCAGTTATGATGAGAGGCTGAGGGAATTAGACTTACCATCACTTGAAGCTAGAAGAGTGAGGGGGGGATATGGTGACAGTCTTGAAATTCCTTCATGGTTATGATAGAGTGGATAGGGATCGATATTTTGATATGGCTGGCTCTAGAACTAGAGGTCATAGTTTGAAGCTTGGTAAGAAAACTTCTTTGCAGGATGTAAGGAAATACTTTTTCAGTGTAAGAGTAGTTGATAATTGGAATTGGCTAAGCGAGGAGGTAGTTAATGCTATCTCAATCCATAGTTTTAAGGACAGGTATGATAAGTATCACTAAGTATAAAATGGAACCGATGAGGAGACGGGAAGATACGAGCTTTGGGCTCTTTCCCGTAAACACAATTAGGTAATCACACACACACACACACACATATATATATATATATATATATATATATATATATATATATATATATATATATATATATATATATATATATATATATATATATATTGGTATAAGAGTGGTTTTAGAATTCAGAGCATGATTATGGTGCAAGTTTTCTTAAAATTTGCCTCCTGTTTTGAAGTATTTGGCCGCATAACATACATTTTACGAGTCTCTCTCTCTCTCTCTCTCTCTCTCTCTCTCTCTCTCTCTCTCTCTCTCTCTCTCTCTCTCTCTCTCTCATTGCTCATGCACATCATTTCTTGTACATACCGTACACAAAGTACAAATTGAGGTAAGCAACAGCCTGATTCTGCATTTCTCTGCATCCTTCCACATCGCTTTCCTCAAGTTCTGTTTCTCATTTACTCCTCTTAATAAGTGGATCCTCCTCCTCCTCCTCCTCCTCCTCCTCCTCCTCCTCCTCCTCCTCCTCCTCTTCCTCCTCCTCCTCCTCCTCCTCCTCCTCCTCCTCCTCCTCCTCCTCCTCGCCGCTATCAAGTAGAGGATTTTTACTGTACCATTCACGCTTCTTGCTGCCAACCTTACTTGTCAAGCCACACCTGGCAGTTTCGTGACTTAGATGACTCTGTGGAATGTTTAATTTGATCTTGATTTATAATGTGCAAAATAATTTTTTTAAGGAAATTATTTATAAGAAGGGCAGCATTTTTCACGTGTTTATATTACGTTTCGTCGGTGGGTGTAAAAGAGTGTATTTCGTTAACCTGGTCATGACAAAGAGAAAAATGGATGTTTTAGCACCGAGTGAAACAAAGACGAATGGGTGTGTGCTATGACTCGGCCAACCTTGTATGTAAATGATATACAGTAGGGCATCTCATCGGTTAGAAGCTTGTGTATAAACAGGATAATATTTTATACTACATACATTAATAGCATTGGTCATTATGAATTAAAACAACCAGTATTAGGTTGACCTTTAGAACAGCCGCCCGTTGCGATACTACACCTAAAGAATTTGAACTTAAATAGGACTGGCCCTTGCAACTCCATGTTAAGTCTTCCTTCAGTTTCGGTTCTCTTTTTCTGTACCTACATCTACACCGAATATTCTGAGGTAATTGTTACATCTCTCACTATTCTTTCACATCTGACAAGTCACAATACCCCTTCTTTCTATCTCTATTCTATTTTGTTGTTTTCTTGGTGCCTGGGCCGATGAGGGCAATGCTATTTGGTCGTCCCGGTGTCATACTCACAGACAAAAAAAATGGGACTATTCGAGCCTTTATGTGATATTCAGAGCTACAGGCTGGGCATGTCAACTTTACTCTTTCTTCACTCTTTTGAGTTCTTAAATTACGTTGAATATACCCATGGATATGTGGAGCCAGAAGTGGAACAGTACTTTCATGAGTTCGGTCTTCTATATGGACATTAATGAATGGCCCACAACCCTCTTGTGAAAACAAGTGGTTACTTGCTCTATTGATGCAAGATGCGGAACAGGAAGAGACTATTATTGTTCCTTTCATCTCACAACTGTTTTACAATTGACGATATCTGTTTCCCAACCTTGTTTCAGGGCTCGAACACCCGTCCTGTCTGTCTGTCGATCCAAAGGTCGTATTCCCTCTATTAAGGGTACTTGCCGAGTCAAAGCAGTACTTTGACTCTGCAAGAGGAATATAAGTAGTAGAGATGTTAGTCCACTCGCTTCACCCCATTAAGTGACTTTTACGTCAAGCAGAGGAAAACGGAGGCGGTCTTGTTCCCCGTCTCATGAAATAGAACAAGAAAACGCAGAGGAAGAGAGAGTGAGCCACGGGAGTCAGAGGACGCTCAATAGTCCATTGCCTGTCAAGTTTTCTATTCCTCCAACTGTTGTTCTGCGTTCCTTAAAATACTTCTCCCTTATTTGTTTTCCTCCATTAAGTAAGCGCGACTGCAATTGTACTGGAGATCAGTGTAAACAGCTGTGCTTTTATTATTATTACTATTATTATTATTATTATTATTATTATTGTTATTATTATTATTATTATTATTATTATTATTATTATTATTATTATTATTATTATTATTATTATTATTATTATTATTATTGCCAACTACATAATTATGAGAAAGGACAACAGTCACAAGGCGTTATTGTTAGTATTTTTAATAATAATAATAATAATAATAATAATAATAATGATAATAATAATAATAATAATAATAATAATAATAATAATAGTAATAATAGTAATAATTATTATTTATTATTATTATTATTATTATTATTATTATTATTAGTTATCCACTCTAAGTGTGGTGGGTGAGTGCATGAGAATAAATAGTGGTTACAAAAGAGTATGATTATAAATATTGCGGCCTTTGCATCTGCTCCTTTTCGTATTCTTTAATTTTTTTTTTTTTTGTGATTTATCTTTGGTTTTACCGAGTCTTGACTTTGATATAAGAAAAGTTTTCGAGCTTTGACGCTCTGTCTAGACCACTGCTGTTCTTGCTCTGCATAATTAATTTTACTTTTTTTTATCATTTCTGTATCATATTTCTATATCATATTTTTGTAACTTTTGCTTAGTTTAGCCCAGAGCCCTTCTTGTCCGTTCTTTATATATGTTTTTTTTTTTTATTTGTTATCATTTTTGTCACAGATCTTGGAACTGGTGATTAGTGTACATGTATTGTTCTTGCGAGTTATGTGTCTATATAATTTTGCTTTTTATAATATTTGTCTCTAAAATTTTAGGAATTTGGCGCCTAGTTTCACCAGGGTCGTTCTTGTACTTTCTGCATATATGCTATTACTATTTATCGTTTTTGTCACCAACTTTATTTTTTTTCTCCTCAGATGACTCTTCTAAACCGGTGCTGTTCTTGTTCTGCATTTATAATTTTACTTTTTAAAATTTTCGTCACAAAAGTTTTTGGGTCTTTGAGTGGTCAGAGTTGTTCTTGTACGTTCAGTATATATAATTTTTCATGTAATTTTTATCACAAAAGCTGTAGAGGTCTGATGCTTTGTCTAGCAAAGGCTATCCATAATCACATTGCATATATCAGTTAGCTTGCCATTATTTTGCCAAGCTTAGTCTGGACCAGGGCTGTTCTTGTCGATCTTCATGTATATACTTTTTTTTTTATACACTGTCTCTACATCAGTGCTGTTTATGGTTTTCTGCATATAGGATTTTCTGTATTTTTTTTTTTTTTTTACAAAACTTTTCGAAGCTCATACGTTTAGTCTAGCCTAAGGCTGTTCTTGTACGTTTTATAGACAATAATAGTTTTTTACATTTTTGTAAAAGATTTCCGAGGTAAAACGCTTAATCATTCCAGGGGTTTTGATGATCGTTCTAATATATAATTTTACTTTCATCGTATTTTTAACAAATGTGTTTGAAACTCTTTTGCGTGATCTTGCCCCCAGGGCTGTTCGTGTACGTTTTACAAATACAGTTTTACTTTTTATCATATTTGTGTACCCTTTTAAGATAATTTGGAGCCATGGGAATTACGTATGTGTGTGTGTTTGTGTGTGTGTGTGCGCTTATGATTATTTTGTGGCCTGTATCCCTACGCGATGTATATATTCTTATTTATTAATTTACACACACACACACACACACACACACATATATATATATATATATATATATATATATATATATATATATATATATATATATCCCAATAGGACTGATAATCTATATCTTTATTTCTGTTTCTATCTGTGTTTGGTTTGGTTTCGGTTTTACGTCATGAACTCCCTTTTCAGCTAAGGGCTAGGACGGTTGCCTTCTTGCGAAGGACTTGTAATCGTTACCCTGAGTGTATGCCCTTACTATCGTCAGTCCGTGACGGGGCGCGAACCCCCGACCTGCCACCTCAGAGTCGCAGATGCTACCATTTTGCCACGGAGACTACCCTGTTTCTATCTGTGTATAGGTATCTATTTATGAATTATTATGTATCATTTCATATATCCATCTATCTAGTCTGTATCTAGTTACATCATCATTTAACTGTATCCCTCTCTGTGGCTATAAATTTATCTCTATATTTTCTATCCATCTATCTGCTTGTCTATCCCCAAGTTATACGTCGTAGTCTCGTACCACTGCTTCTTAAATTTGAGTTTTTATCCTCGTCAGTGCATTGCAGAGATTCCGGTTTTATGTCACGGACTCCCTTTTCAACCAAGGGCTAGGACGGTTGCCTTCTTGCAAAGGACTTGTTTTGGCAGATGTAATCGTTACCCTGAGTGCATGCCCTTGCAAACTTCAGACCGTGACAGGGCGCGAACCCTCGACCTGAAGCCTCAGAGTCGCGGACGCTACCGCTTGAGCCACGGTGACTACTTCAGTGCATTGCAGAGATAATAAAGCAAAGTTTAATTTATTACTGAATTGCTTGACAACAGGGATTTATTTACATATCACGACAACGCGGACTTCCCGGTTCTTGTGCAACATTGTGTACAATACATGTACTTAAATGTACTTTAATGTGTGTACGCAATATTAATGTATGTATGTGATGTTCTTCAACATCGTGACCGAAGGGATAATGAGTCTAATTTTTTTTCCTAGCAATTTTAGTGCTTGCTTGTAACAATATATAAAAAAAAATTGAAGGTTTAAATTTTTTTGTATTTATGTGGTTTTATTTTTTTACATCTTTCTTCAGTAGTCCTTGTTCACTTTTTCTCTACACTTTCTGTTTCTCGTTTCTTGATTTTTATGCACTTATTTTATCTTCATTTCTTCTATATTTTTTTCAGTTGTTCTTGTCCGCTCTCCTAATTCTTATAAATTTTTTCTTGTCCTCATTTCTTTTATTTGTGCAAATGTTTATGTCTTCCTTTCTTTATATAACATTCCCCTATTCCCGTCATCCATATATTATATCTTATACACCTATTATTTTCCTCTTTTCCTTACTCTTTATGTACCTGTTCTTGTCCTTTTTTTCCTTATTTCTTATGCACTTATTCTTGTCCTAGTTTCTACTAATGCACCTCTTCTTGTCCTCTTTTCCTTATTCCTTATGTACCGTTTCTTGTCCTCGTTTCTGCTATCTTTATGCCCATGTTCATGTTGTCCTTTCTTTATATCTTATTCATCTGTCCTTGAACTCTTTGTTTTATATCATGATCATGCTCTTGTTATTTTTCCTTCTATTTCTTATTCATAAATTTATTGTCTTTCATACTTTATATTTTCTTCACATGTCCCTATCCTTATTTCTTTATTTCTTATGCCTCTGTTCTTGTCTTCTTTTCCTCAGCATCTGTTCTATTCTTCTTTATTTCCTATGCCCCTGTTATTGTCCAATATTCGTCAGCTTCTAATGCTGATGTTCTTGTCCTCTATTCTTCTATATATGATGCACCTGTTCTTGTTTTCTTTCTTTCACAGTGGATGAGGAGTACAAACCATTGTCATTTAGACACTCTGCTTGGCATCTGAAATCTTGTTCTGAACAAAGCCTTGTTATGTCATGGTGTCTGCAGTCCTTCTTTTATATATGTGTGCATGTATACATATGACATGTCTACAGAATATGCATACAGCACTTGTATGCACTAGTGATTAAGACATGTTTTCTCATTCCTTTTATATACCAGTAATGCTCTCTCTCTCTCTCTCTCTCTCTCTCTCTCTCTCTCTCTCTCTCTCTCTCTCTCTCTCTCTCTCTCTCTCTCTCTCTCTCTCTCTCTCTCTCTCTCTCTCTCTCTCTCTCTCTCTCTCTCTCTCTCTCTCTCTCTCTCTCTCTCTCTCTCTCTCTCTCTCTCTCTCTCTCTCTCTCTCTCTCTCTCTCTCTCTCTCCCCCCCCTCCCCCCCCCCCACACACACACACACACACACACACACACACACACACACACACACACCACACACACACACACACCACACACAGGAGGATCTAAATAATCTGCATGAGTGGTCAGAAAAGTGGCTAATGAAATTCAATACCTCAAAATGTAAGGTAATGAGAATGGGTACAAGTGCAAGAAGGCCCAAGCTTGACTACTCGGTGGCTGGAGTACAACTTCAAGAGACAGAAAATGAGAGAGATCTAGGAGTAAACATACTGGCAGATTTGTCTCCAGAAATACATATAAATGGCGTAGTAAGGGCAGCATATGCATTCGCATCAAATGTAAGGGTAGCCTTCAGGCACATGGACAAGGAAATGTTCAGAAATATTTATGTAACCTATGTGAGGCCAAAACTCGAATATGCAGCCCCCTTTTGGAATCCGCACTTGAAAAAGCACATAGCTAAGTTTGAAAAAGTTCAAAGACATGCCACGAAACTGGTGCCAGAAATACGCAATCTCGGTTATGATGAGAGGCTGAGGGAATTAGACTTGCCATCACTCGAAGCTAGAAGATTGAGGGGGGATATGGTGACAGTCTTTAAATTCCTTCATGGTTATGATAGAGTGGATAGGGATCGATATTTCGATATGGCTGGCTCTAGAACTAGAGGTCATAGTTTGAAGCTTCGTAAGAAAACTTCTTTGCAGGATGTAAGGAAATACTTTTTCAGTGTAAGAGTAGTTGATAATTGGAATTGGCTAAGCGAGGAGGTAGTTAATGCTATCTCAATCCATAGTTTTAAGGACAAGTACGATAAGTATCACTAAGTCTAAAATGGAACCGATGAGGAGACGGGAAGATACGAGCTTTGGGCTCTTTCCCGTAAACACAATTAGGTAATCACAGTCATTGCAAGATGGTGTTCACTCTTGAACCGTCTATTCACTACATCAATTCATTCTTCTTCTAAAATTATAGTAGGTCCAAAAAGAAATTTAACGAATAAAGAGACTATTAGTAGATTTGCTTCTCTCAAGGGCTATGGCATGGACAGCTAGCTGAAGTTGTGTATATATAATATGGAAATTTATAGTCTCTAATTATCTCATATCATATAAGTCTCCGTATAATGTATTCTTGTGTCAGTTCGAAAGCTGTTGATGGTTCTGTCTCTGTTTTCTTTTACTTCAACAGTGGTGTCTTTAAGGACTCTGTTTTTTTTTTCTCCCAATTTCTTCTGTACATTATGGATTTTTTACAAATTCCAAAGACTTCTTCACATACTTATATTGACGATAAAACAATGTATCATCTTTCTTTTATTTTAAAAACTTGTTCATGTGTTCCCAGACTCGTGATAAGTTGATGTCTATTTTAATTCTAGATCAGGATGGGATTTATGCTTGAGACAGTCATGTAGTAGGTTGGCTCATGGCACCAGCCGACCGTTGCGATACTACAGCTGAAGGTTTATTGACCTTAAATAGGTCTGTCCAGGACAGATCGATGTTAAGTCTTCCTTCAGTTACGGTTCTTTTTCTATGCCTGCAGCTACACTGAATATCCTTAGATATTCATCACAAATCTTTTATTATCCCTTCACATCTGACAAGTCATTACACTCTCCATCTCTGTTTCTCTTTACTTTATGTATTCTTTACTTTATTTTATAATTATTATTTTTTTTTGGCCCGTCCTGGTGTCACAATCATTAAAAAAAAATGAAATTTAGATATATTTAATGTCATAGTGTTTCTCTAGCAAAATTTCCATAATTATGAAATTAGTTCTGAAACTAATGCTATTCAACCATTAATCTAGATAACTACAATCCTCTTACAAAACTCTAAGTCTATTTTCAAGAACTTTGGGACCCTGAACAGATTTTAAATCTTATTTCTCCTCTGAACAGCTGTTTAGTCTGTATAAATAGTCCATGATAGAATGAACCAGATCAAATATTGGCACCGAAAGGTGCCACTGAGATTTTAAGCTTTCATGAGAGGTATGGTAAGCCATGCCCATACATTGTTGTAGATACCATATATCAGGTTATGACTGGTAGTCACCGTGGCTCAAGCGGTAGCGTCCGCGACTCTGAGGCGTCAGGTCGAGGGTTCACGCCCCGTCACGGTTTGAGGTTAGCAAGGGCATGCACTCAGAGTAACGATTACATCTGCCAAAACAAGTCCTTCGTAAGAAGGCAACCGTCCTAGCCCTTGGTTGAAAAGGGAGTCCGTGACGTAAAACCGGAACAACATATCAGGCTATGGCTCACGGACTACGAATGCTTATAGGCACGTGTTTAGAGTAGCCTCTTGACATCAGAATCGGTTCCTCGTCATTATTTCCTTGTTAGGGTTACTTTTAAGGCAATATCGTCTGATTCACCACTTGTGGCAAGTAATCTCCATTCATCTATGAATCATCGCATATTCTGGCTTTCTCTTGTATACGGAGAGTCCTATTGACATTCTCTTTAGAACTGAATGACTGTTTCGCCGTGTCTGCCGTGACTGAAAAGCGTTCATCTGGCATAAGCATCGTACAGTCACTGCGTTGCTCTGACGCCAGAATTGGCTCATTTACTGCCTATATATTTCCTTTTTACTGCCAGAGTTTGAAACTCACGCCCCAAAAAATGTCTTCTCTGCCTCATAAAATCTGTCTTCCTTCAACAGACAGGTCTGTCAACATCTTCGCTCGCTTTGACACCTTTTTCTTGCCTTTCATTTTTACTTAGGTATTTTGTCTGTCTAGCTTTTTCCTATTTTGCGTTTATAGTTGTGGCAATATTTTATTATAGTAAGTTATGCCCGTTTTTCAGATAATAAGTAATTTTCATATATATATATATATATATATATATATATATATATATATATATATATATATATATATATATAGTGAGAGAGAGAGAGAGAGAGAGAGAGAGAGAGAGAGAGAGAGAGAGAGAGAGAGAGAGAGAGAGAGAGAGAGAGACTGATATGCTTTATGAACACCACAAATATTTTTACTCACATTATTGTGAAGTCTTCAGAATTTATTTTAGAGGGACCTCGAGCATCTATACCTCTGGCTACTGTTTCTTATTTTCAAAAATATATATACATTTGTTTGTCTTTGTGATTATATATATATATATATATATTATATATATATATATATATATATATATATATATATATATAAGCACATTACATATGTGAAAACATGAATCATTTTTTTTTTTTTTTTTTTTTTTTACCCCGACCGGGACTCGAACCTAGGACTTATGATTACTAAGTCAAGGCGCTACCACTACACCACAGAAGGTTAAAAGGAACCCAACCTTATAGCTTATATCTGCTATACTTAGGAATGAACGCATTCTAACTGAATGCCACTATGTTCATATTACAGATTCCCCAACCTCACTCGTGGCTTCATTTTAGCATTTAATTCAAATCCCAATCTCATTCGGGCCATGAAATTATCAAATAAGCACATTACATATGTGAAAACATGAATCATTTTTTTTTTTTACCCCGACCGGGACTCGAACCTAGGACTTATGATTACTAAGTCAAGGCGCTACCACTACACCACAGAAGGTTAAAAGGAACCCAACCTTATAGCTTATATCTGCTATACTTAGGAATGAACGCATTCTAACTGAATGCCACTATGTTCATATTACAGATTCCCCAACCTCACTCGTGGCTTCATTTTAGCATTTAATTCAAATCCCAATCTCATTCGGGCCATGAAATTATCAAATAAGCACATTACATATGTGAAAACATGAATCATTTTTTTTTTTTTTTACCCCGACCGGGACTCGAACCTAGGACTTATGATTACTAAGTCAAGGCGCTACCACTACACCACAGAAGGTTAAAAGGAACCCAACCTTATAGCTTATATCTGCTATACTTAGGAATGAACGCATTCTAACTGAATGCCACTATGTTCATATTACAGATTCCCCAACCTCACTCGTGGCTTCATTTTAGCATTTAATTCAAATCCCAATCTCATTCGGGCCATGAAATTATCAAATAAGCACATTACATATGTGAAAACATGAATCATTTTTTTTTTTACCCCGACCGGGACTCGAACCTAGGACTTATGATTACTAAGTCAAGGCGCTACCACTACACCACAGAAGGTTAAAAGGAACCCAACCTTATAGCTTATATCTGCTATACTTAGGAATGAACGCATTCTAACTGAATGCCACTATGTGGTGTAGTGGTAGCGCCTTGACTTAGTAATCATAAGTCCTAGGTTCGAGTCCCGGTCGGGGTAAAAAAAAAATGATTCATGTTTTCACATATGTAATGTGCTTATTTGATAATTTCATGGCCCGAATGAGATTGGGATTTGAATTAAATGCTAAAATGAAGCCACGAGTGAGGTTGGGGAATCTGTAATATGAACATAGTGGCATTCAGTTAGAATGCGTTCATTCCTAAGTATAGCAGATATAAGCTATAAGGTTGGGTTCCTTTTAACCTTCTGTGGTGTAGTGGTAGCGCCTTGACTTAGTAATCATAAGTCCTAGGTTCGAGTCCCGGTCGGGGTAAAAAAAAAAAAAAAAAAATGATTCATGTTTTCACATATGTAATGTGCTTATTTGATAATTTCATGGCCCGAATGAGATTGGGATTTGAATTAAATGCTAAAATGAAGCCACGAGTGAGGTTGGGGAATCTGTAATATGAACATAGTGGCATTCAGTTAGAATGCGTTCATTCCTAAGTATAGCAGATATAAGCTATAAGGTTGGGTTCCTTTTAACCTTCTGTGGTGTAGTGGTAGCGCCTTGACTTAGTAATCATAAGTCCTAGGTTCGAGTCCCGGTCGGGGTAAAAAAAAAAATGATTCATGTTTTCACATATGTAATGTGCTTATTTGATAATTTCATGGCCCGAATGAGATTGGGATTTGAATTAAATGCTAAAATGAAGCCACGAGTGAGGTTGGGGAATCTGTAATATGAACATAGTGGCATTCAGTTAGAATGCGTTCATTCCTAAGTATAGCAGATATAAGCTATAAGGTTGGGTTCCTTTTAACCTTCTGTGGTGTAGTGGTAGCGCCTTGACTTAGTAATCATAAGTCCTAGGTTCGAGTCCCGGTCGGGGTAAAAAAAAAAAATGATTCATGTTTTCACATATGTAATGTGCTTATTTGATAATTTCATGGCCCGAATGAGATTGGGATTTGAATTAAATGCTAAAATGAAGCCACGAGTGAGGTTGGGGAATCTGTAATATGAACATAGTGGCATTCAGTTAGAATGCGTTCATTCCTAAGTATAGCAGATATAAGCTATAAGGTTGGGTTCCTTTTAACCTTCTGTGGTGTAGTGGTAGCGCCTTGACTTAGTAATCATAAGTCCTAGGTTCGAGTCCCGGTCGGGGTAAAAAAAAAAAAAAAAAAATGATTCATATATATATATATATATATATATATATATATATATATATATATGTGTGTGTGTGTGTGTGTTTGTGATTGTTAATTTTATTAATTTTCATCATCCCGTGTAATGGTTCAATGTAATGCAGCTTTCTGAAATATTAAGTTGGCTGGCTTCGTACACGTCATTAGAAAAGTGGTTCTTAACCTTTTTACTACCTCGAACCTTGTAGTAGTTTGTCCTTCCCTCCACGACTGTCTCCTCGTTAGTTTTTTACCCTTTTTTTCTATATAAAATTCTCTTTCACATATTCATTATTAAAAGTGACAAAAGATGTTTGTAAGCTTTTTATTCACCCTTTTTTGTGTTAAAAAAAATATCGCTCAAGCCCCTCTATGTGGCACGCCCCCCAGGTTAAGAATCACTGCACTAGTAAATAGTCATATTATACATTATTCACATAAAGTTTTTTGCCATATTGATTTGGAGTGAATATTAAATAATAACTTTGCATTCCTATAGAACTCTAACTATACATATACAAGAGCCATAATACTCATTTTAGGGGTATGGCTCAGTCAAAGCAAATACCCTGACTCTTTGAAATTAACAAATAAAAGAGATCATTCTTCTTTTGGGTAGCATGTCTTAGTATGTTCTAGCAAGGTATTGATTGTCCTATTCTTTCGATATCTCATTCTCTTTCTCTCATACTCTGCGGTTTTTTCTCTCTCCTTTTCCTAGAGTTAGGGACAAAGATACCATTTCCGTGTTCCCCTGCTTAGCGTCAAAGTCGACTTAATGGGGTTGAGCGAGGTGACTGGGCGTCTGCGTTCGTATTTTCCTCGCATTAAGACCAGACTATGCTTTGACTCTGTCACTTCCCTTATTGGGGGTATCCTGGCCTTTGTACGTAGATAGAATTCCTTTGAAGTGTGAAGTTGACCTTTCTTTGTCTCCCTTTTTTATTTTTTATTTTTCTCATACTATCTATCTATCTATCTATCTATCTATCTATCTATCTATCTATCTATCTATCTATCTATCTATCTATCTATCTATCTATCTATATATATATATATATATATATATATATATATATATATATATATATATATATATATATATATATATATTTTTTTTTTAGGTGTGGGACAAAAATACCATCTGTGTTCCTCTGTGTGTTGTAAATGTCTACTAAATGGGGAGGAGCAAAGGCCAGGAAATTTCCCCCTCCATACGCACCTCCCGAAATGAAAGAGGTTTCTCTTTGACTCAACCCCTCCTCTTATAAGGAGCATTACACCCCTTTTAATGTATTGCCTAGACAGAGATGATCCTTTATATAAGCTTATCGTATAGGAAAATAAATATGCTTGATATTGAAATAATTAGTCTTTGAATACGTTTATGTTTTTATGTAGTCATGTTGTTGTTTCGATTTTTTTCTACCAAGGGCTAGGACGTTTGCCTTCTTGCGAAGGATTTGTTATGGCAGATGTAATCCTTACCCTGAGTACATGCCCTTGCTAACCTCAGACCGTGAAGGGACGCAAACCCTCGACCTGACGCCTCAGAGTCGCGGACGATACCGCTTGAGCCACGGTGACTACTTTATTTAGGCATGTCTGGATACGCAAATTGTAACATTAATTCATACCGTGCTCAGATGTGCTTTAATGGACTTCAAAGTGTTTCATACCTCGAATTTGGTTGTATATGCCATTGAAGTTCGTCATCAATTTTATGTGAATATCGAGTAGAATAAGACATTTGTATTTCTCAAGGTCGGTTCCTTGTTCCGATTCTGTTGTACTCGTATTATCAATATTCGATACTCGTTGCCTTGTAACATTGATATATAGTTAACGGGGGTCTATTGCTTGCGTTGGTCGAGTCTTTTAATGTGTACCTGTGAATGTTTGCTCTCGGTGAGTTTTTTGTGAGTAAACATTGTGCTTTATTATTATTATTATTATTATTATTATTATTATTATTATTATTATTATTATTATTATTATTATTATTATTATTATTATTATTATTGAGCTTTGTCATACACACTTTTCAAAAAATACAAGCACATACTCATATAATCAAATAAGACTCTTGTTTTAATAAAGAAAAATTTGGTGAAAGTGTGCTTTGACTAGGCCACCTCCTTAAAATATGGACAGCGGCCAATATATATGTATGTATGTTAGGGTAAATAAAAGGCAGAAGAAAATGACGCCACTGTTGTCGTATACACAGCCATAGTATGCCACGTTGTCTTTATGTATGTGTATGTGTGTGTGCGTGTATACCTGTAGGCGTTTTTGATGACATGGGGAGGGGGTATGTACTGAGGGGACATTGTGTGCATACAGGTACATTAGACCCTGTACATGTTTGAGTGCGTAATAAATCTTTCTTGGTCAAAAAAGCTGTTTATGGATCAACGATTTGTATATCAGGTTTATCACTGTTTTAATTATGCTAGATCCTTTCATGTTGGGTGCAAATTATATATATATCCTTTCATGTTGGGTGCAAATTATATATATATATATATATATATATATATATATATATATATATATATATATATATATATACACATATACATATACATATACATATACACTATATATATATATATATATATATATATATATATATATATATATATATATATATATATATATATATATATATATGAGCATGCACTCAGGGTAACGATTACATCTGCCAAAACAAGTCCTTCGCAAGAGGGCAACCGTCCTAGCCCTTGGTTGAAAAGGGAATCCGTGACGTAAAACCGGAACAACAACCCGGAACTTCACTCATGTCCAGTGGCTATTGCTAGTTAGCTCTAAGTCGCCAAAGTAAGTTTGATTAATGAATCGCTTCATTGGCCAATCCTTGTCGTAATTACTAATCCATTCTTCCGACAAACGAGTCATATACCAATCATCAAGCATGCATTCTTCTCTTGATAATTTTCTTATATATTGATGTAATGTATTCCACATTATCCTTATCGCTGTGGAAAGAGGTAAGGAATGAGTCCGTAAAGCTCTTGCAGTAGACGCTTTGCTTGTTGCCTTCATAAGTTGAAGTGGTTTTATAAGCTTTTGATTCTTCAGGTGTTTTGCCAGGAGAATAAATAGAGGAGAGAAGCAGGATGTGGGATGAGGACCTCAAAGGAGGATGGGAGGAAGAAGTGAAGCTGGTGTCACACTGGGCTGTTTTTGCCCAATCCTGGGCACGTTGCGAGGCATAACACCAAAGCCAGTGGTGAGCAACAAGTCTAGAGTAAACTTCAGAGTTTCGGTGCGGGCTTGGACTGTTCTTACCGAGCATGATTAGTGTGTAAAATATGATTCCTTTCTCATATACTGGGGACCTAGAACGAGATATAATCGCAGGAACGAAAATTTCAGTGGTTTGATTCGTGGTTTCGTTATCAAAATATGTGATGTTAAGTTGGAAAGGAAACTGTATGAGCTGCTGTGAAAGTGAGGAGGAATAGAGAGGGAACAGAGGAACAGTTTCATGAAAACTAGAGAAATGTCTAGTGCCGGAAAAGGGAGCCAGGTTGGCACTTGAAAGAACGGCACGAGTGAAGGAATATGATAGTAGGGAAAACTAACACTGTAAGATAAAACCAGCAAAATTATATAGTAAGACACACGAATGGATAAATATATATAATAATTTGTCATAGTGAAAGGGAAATAACCTTGATTTCAGGCACGTGTGTAGGTGTAAACATGTCCTTCATCCACGTGGTAATAAACGATGACTATGAAAAATAAAATATGAAAAAGAAAAAGATTTATTCAAAATGGAAAAGAGTAAAATGTTGCAATTGTAGTCAAAGTTGTGGAAAATCTTAAGCTAGCCATATTGTTTAATATAATAAATAAAATACCTGACAAAAGTTTGAAAACAAGTACTTCTAAAGAAAACTTAAATTTTCACTGAAGAAAAAAAAAGGATATATCATTATATATATTAACAGGTCTAAAGTAGACAAAAAGCTTAAGCAAACTTATACAAACATTAAAAGAAGAAAAGCTGAAAAAAGGCCCTAGAACAATAAGTTTAAAACCCAGTAGTATAGGAAAAACAAGTATAAGCAAAAAAAAAAAAAAAAAAAAAACAAGAGGTAAGGAGTAAAAGAAAACTTCCCTTAATGGTATTGGCAGACTTGGCACCCCACGCTCACCCCCCGGGAAGGTGCCAAAGTCAGGAGAAGGAAGAGAAGAAGAAGAAGGTTCCTGAGGCTTAAGTTTCTCTGATGCGATTTTAAGTATCACCCTAAATGACCATAAGATTATTACTTCTTTATTAAACAATTAACGCCTAATGATAAACAAATACAAAGGACTAGACAGCCTTGTTTATTTTCTTCTTCGTGCCTTATTTATATAATTTACAGATTTTTATTTACCTTTAGGTTTAACTTTTTGTGGTGATTTCATTCGAAGCATAACAAATATAAGGGACTGAAAATCTTGGTTATTCCTCTATCACCCCTTATTTATTTATTTATTTATTTATCTATATATATATTTATTTATTTATTTTTATTTACTTATCTGTTTTATGCCCCTCTGTTTTGATCTTTGTGTCGTGTTTTTACTTTTTTTTTCAGTTCTTACTTTGATACTGGTAAAAAGAATAAAAATTAATGAGGGCTCAGGCTAGTCTCAAGGTAATAATTTAAGGTTAAGTAGGATGTTACGTGCCCTCTTGTCTTTATGAGATCATAGGGCATTATGTGTAGAATATGTACATGCTAATTATATAGGGGGTGGGGTTAGCATACTTCGTCCGTGCTCCCCTGCTTGTCATAAGAGTCTCCTAGATAGGGTGGAGTGGGGGTTTGGGATTCACCTTCTCTATATTTTTTCTTCCCAAAGAGTCATTCTTTTGCCTTGACTTAGCCACTCCTCTTATGTGGGGAGAGGGAGTGTTACATATGAATATAACTTGAAGTCAGATGAGTAGAGATCACCTAGCATCAAGACTTGAATTTTAAGCTTGAAACTTAAGAATTTAAACCTAATTTAAACCATAAAGCTAAATCTTGAAACCCAGAGAATGTTTACTGTCATCTCATAGTGAGTCACCTATTTCTACCAGGGATTAGCCAAGCCTGAGATTCGTCTTCAGAATTTACTTAGCTCCCGCTGGGAAAATGGGCCTTGTTGAGAATAGACAGAAATCATTTAGTCATTTGTTTCTAGGACCAATAAATATTGTCAGGAAAGCATCGTGTTTTCGTCTGTCGCGATCAAAGAACGATTCAATGTTTACTCATATTTAAATCCTGGTCGTTTTGCACTGAACTGTGCAGTTATGACTTTTCATCTGCATTGGCAAATAAGACTTTATAGCTGTATGTAAAAAAAAAAAAAAAAAAAAAAAAAAAAAAAATATATATATATATATATATATATATATATATATATATATATATATATATATATATATATATATATATATATATATATATATATATATATATATATATATATATATATATATATTCATCATTATCCACTTTATGTCCATTGCTTTTGGAGGTGATTGGCTTAAAGCATGCATATCACGACTGGCCTTCGCATTTTATAAATGAATGAGAAGATGCACTGTTTTCTAAATAATGGAAGAGTGGTAAACTAAATAGGTAACTTTGAATTATCATTGTATTAGTGGATTCAAAGTTTATGTCAAGTCTACAGTCTTATCTAGAGCTCGGTATGACTATATGTACGTAGTAACAGCATCCCGGATTATTGCATGTAAAATAAATACTATTTCTGCATGCAACTAAATCTTGTAAGGCACCTTGGTTTTTGCTTCAGTCAGGTCTTAACATCCTTTACTCTTGCGTCATTGCATATGATGGTTGCGAAGCCATGTGTGTGTGCAAGAGAGAGAGAGAGAGAGAGAGAGAGAGAGAGAGAGAGAGAGAGAGAGAGAGAGAGAGAGAGAGAGAGAGAGAGAGAGAGAGAGAGGATCTTGCCACATGCAAATTTCACACATGTGGGAGATAAACAGATTATGATTCCAACTTGTTCCACTGTGCTTCGTATAACTTGAAATTATAACTTTATATTTTACTTATTTTACGATAAGTGGTAAATAACATCGTAAAGAAAAATGATACATTTATTTTACTAAAAAAGATTATATATTGTATATGTATTTACTGATTGTGTTTACTGGAAAAAGCCCTAGGCTCGTAACTGTCAGTCTCATGATCCGTTCATTTCTTTACTAATACTGATTTTATCTTCCTTAAAACTATGGATGCATATAGCATTTACCGTTTCTTCGCTTAGCGAATACCAATTATCATTTATTCTTGCAATATAAACGTACAGCGTTTCATCCGTAAAAGGAGCTTACTTACGAAGCTTCAAAATGTGACATCTAGTTCTAGAGCCACCTTCATCAAAGTATAGCTCCCTATCCACTTTCAAAACTATGAAGGTTTTCAATAACCGTTACCATTTCCCTCTTGTTTATTCTTGTTTCGATTGGTGATAAGTCTAACTCCTTCAGCCTTTCCTCATAACTGAGATGACGTATGTGTCACCACCTTCGCAGCATATCTTTGAATTTAGGCAGTTTCCAGAAGGGTGCTGTGCATTCAAGCTCAGGCCTCGCATAATTCATTAAAATATTTTTCAATATATCTTTGTACATATACCAAAGGGCTAAGCGTATGTTGCTAAGAAAGTATATGCTGCCGTTACTATACCATTTATATACAATTCCGGAGACGAATCTGCCAATACATTCATCCCTATATCTCTTTCCTTCACAAACATGGGCATTCCTGCAATCTTGACCATTCTCATTACAATGTATATTGATCTGGATCTACTGAATCTCATTAGCCACTTGTCTGACCACTTATACAATCAATTTAGGTCTGCCTGAATTTTCGTCTTTTACTCTCATCACAATCTTCGCATTGCAGTCATTTATACAGATTCCGTCAAGTTTTCATATGAGAGGAACAGCAGTAACCCTGAAGCTGATCCCTGCGGAACTCCACTGCTAACATTTCTCCAGTCAGTATGTGTTTGTATGTGCGTTTGTGTGTGAATAAAAGATATGTATATGTGAATGAGGGTACGTTTGCTCTATTTAATTGCTTACATATTTACAGTATCAATTTAATTTTATTGTTCTTAACCATTAAGATTAAATTATTGTCTTACTATTTTATTTCTACTCCACGTATCTGCTGCTTTATATAACACTTCCCAGTCTGCCTTTATTATGTCGTAAAGTGCATTCGTGCTCCCATTGTTCTCAGGTTTCACAATAACAATAATGCAGTGCGATCTTAAATAGAAACAGCTTCTTTCACTCTGCAGCTTGCGGTAGGCGTCTGCAAGTCTGCTTTAATGTGGTGAAGTTGCAAAATAAAAAAAGTAAAATAAGTTAAGATATCAAATCCACAGCCTGAAAGCTCTTGACACGACCAGGATACTGTGCGTCACGATGACGAATGATGTAATTTAATGAGATTCTCTGACATGGTACCATGGCACTAGACAATAACTAAAGTGACTAGATGAAGAGAAGCTGTTTTGTAAAGGTGTATTGTTATGTTGTGTCAGGTATGGTGGCATTTTGGAGTTGATCAGATTTAATGAAGATTATTCTTTAGCTTTTTTTCTCTCTCTCAATGTGGGAAGATGAGCGATAATGTTTGACATGTGCAAGCGTTTGATTGTATATTATTATTATTATTATTATTAATATTATTATTATTATTATTATTATTATTATTATTATTATTATTATTATTATTATTATGTGCCCTGTGGGGCGGGCACAATATCAAAGAATAGCCTCACCGTATTCCCTGCGTGTCGTAAAAGGCGACTAAAAGTGGACGGGGCGGGGGGACTAGGAATCCCCCCCCCCTTGTACCAACCTCCTGTGAGACGTCAAAGAAGAAGGGGAGTAGAGGGGAGAATAACTTCTCCCCAAACTGTTTTCCTTTTTTGATGTCGGCTACCCCCCAATTAAAGGGGGAAACAGCCAAGGTATATGTATGTATTATTATTATTATTATTATTATTATTATTATTATTATTATTATTATTATTATTATTATTATTATTATTATTATTATGATTATCTTATTTCAACTTGGAATATCTAGATTACAACTCTTTGACTAATGCATACATGCTGGTATTCCAACATCTTTTTAAAAACTCAGGTACAATAATATCCAGTCTCATAAGTCTTGAAAAGTGAATTCATTTGCCTGTGGATAAGGGAAATATCCTAAAGTTTATCGGATTAACATGACTACCGTTTCTCATGTCATCTAGCATGTCAGTTTCCTCTCTTTTGCATATTCCTCAAAGATATTAATTTCCTCTAATGAACCCTCATTACTTAGCATCATTAACCACCATCCTTTGATGATTCCGTAGTGGGTAATAGCTGTTGCCTATCCTTTATAAAAAAAAAAAACATATACACGTGGCGGAGTAAATATAGCCAAAATCCTTTTTATTTATAAATGCCATTTTTTTCAACTTCAGTAACATGTTTCTGTTTATTTACAATTGAGGGCTTTTTTCCTCTTGTTTATATTTTTTTTTCTTAGTAATTGTTGCTTTTTTTGTCTTGGCATATCCCATTTTCTCTGTATTTTTCTTCCTTCAGCAAGTATCCCATCCTTTATAAAGGAATTATTTTCTTTCTATGAACCCTTTGCGAATGTGGACTTGAAATAGTTGTGAACCTTTGCTTTGGCCTCCTCATTTATCTTCTCGTAGACCTTTCTTCTTTCATTGTTTATTTCATCACCTTTTACCTTGCAACATTTTTTTTTTTTTTTACTTTTCATAAGCAACTCTTAATAATTTTCTTCAACTATCTTCTGTGAAGAAGGGTTCAGGTAGCTTTAATTAATTAGCTGTAAATTTTCATTTCTTTTTACTGTTTTTGTATATCATTATTATTCCTCATTCGAATAGTGATATGTCACCGTGGCTCAAGCGGTAGCGTCCGCGACTCTGAGGCGTCAGGTCGAGGGTTCGTGCCCCGTCACGGTCTGAGGTTAGCAAGGGCATGCACTCAGGGTAAGGATTACATCTGCCAAAACAAGTCCTTCGCAAGAGGGCAACCATCCTAGCCCTTGGTAGAAAAGAGAGTCCGTGACGTAAAACAGGAACAAACAAACAAACATAGACAAGTTATAGAATAGGGTAGTAAAAGGCTTCATGACCTTCCTAACGCCCCGCGGTGGACTCGAACACGGATTTGTCACTTACCGAGTTTTTTCATATCTCTTTAAATAGCTTTAATAACTCTACGGGTGTTGAACACATCAGCACGTTGTTAAAATTAGATCTTTATTTGCACTCTTCCCATGTTCATATGCGGTCGCTGTTTCTCACTAGCTTTCTTAGAGACTGGTATTGATTTTGATTAAGATATTTAAAGCCAAATGCTTTTAAATTTGACACCAACCCTTTCCATTGATTCGGGCTTGGGACCAGCACCGAACTGGCTTGGCTTGGCCACCCAGTGGCTGGATTGGTGATAAGACTAAATATTTCGGTCTTTTCATCTTCCTGTCTCCCGCACCGTGTTAATCTCCAAGCTTTGGTTCTTTAAGACTTATGGCGTTGGTTAATTAAAGTTTAGGAATGCCAGAATACTTTTTTTTTTATTCTTTGTGTGCGGGGGGAGAGACTATGGGGTTGAGGCCTAACGAACTTGGAGCAGGTAAAAGAGGATTTTCGCGAGCGAATTCACAACCCGAAGGGATTTCTCTCTCTCTCTCTCTCTCTCTCTCTCTCTCTCCTCTCTCTCTCTCTCTCTCTCTCTCTCTCTCTCTCTCTCCTCTCTCTCTCTCTCTCTCCTCTCTCTCTCTCTTCTCTCTCTCTCTGTATGTTTTCAATTGTATATGCTTGAATGATTAAACTGAGGACTGTGTTTAAGCTGTGATGAACATACGATTAGACTAATGATTGTAAATAATTGCTTAATGATTGTATTATGTAATCAGTATTATAATATTTACACGTGATTTGTTTTTCACAAGTCATTGGTCTAACACCTTTTAATGTAAACAGGTAGATTTACTCTCTCTCTCTCTCTCTCTCTCTCTCTCTCTCTCTCTCTCTCTCTCTCTCTCTCTCTCTCTCTCTCTCTCTCTCTCTCTCTCTCTCTCTCTCTCTCTCTCTCCTCTTTTGTTTATTCGGTGTTCTACTTTAAAGCTGAAACCCTTCCGTGGCACAATGGATCAGCATCCAGCTTGGACCCTTAAAATGTAATATTTAACATTCGAGTGTGGTTCGTACAACATATCTCCACCAGAACCACCAGGACAAAATACAGAGAGTCTCTTGGGTGTTAGCTACTACAAACTCAGCAGGCTTAATGAGAATACCATTAGATGTGTTGAGTTAGTGATGAAATAATACCTTCATGAGCTGAGATACTGATATGTGCAGAGTTGGTTGGTATGCATAGCTCTTATAAAATGTGCTAATAATAATAATAATAATAATAATAATAATAATAATAATAATAATAATAATAATAATAATAATAATGTGGGGGAGGGGGAGGAGGAGGAGGATAACTCTTTAAATAACGGACCTTACACAATAATTTTATTTTTACCGATAGTAAAGGGTACCAATAATAATAATAATAATAATAATAATAATAATAATAATAATTTGCTGCTTCTATTGCTGTTTTTGTTGTATTTGTTGATGCTGCTGCAAAACTTGCCTTTATAGAAGTAACCCCTTACAAAACGCAAAAGAACACTAATATGGCGAGCAAATCCCGTAGATTTTTTTCGTTATCCCTTCGTTACTATCCATGTACTGCTGAAAGAATTACTTTAATATCCGTTAGAAAGTAAGTGTTATTATTGCCTGTTAATTTCTTATGTCCTATCATCCATATGCATCTGTATGTTTGTTCGTACGTAATGTATGTAATTCTGTATGTGTATATGTGTAAGTATGTTTAATATATATCTCACTGTCTTTCTGAACGCTTCTAATTAATATGTGGTTTATATATTGTTTCGAGAATTACACAGTGTTTTAATTGTATGTCATTCTATTCAGATTATTATTTATTATTATTATTATTATTATTATTATTATTATTATTATTATTATTATTATTATTATTATTATTATTATTATTATTATTATTATTATTATTATTATTATTTTTGTTTCACTGTCAAGTTCCTTCCTCAAAATTTTTAAGTTTTCAATGTCATTCCAGTGCGTTGTAATAACTAGTGTGTGTGTGTGTGTGTGTGTGTTTGTATGTATGTGTATGTGTGTGTACGTGTATGTGTGTGTGTTCTAGAGGGGGAATCCTCCTCATCTCCAAATGAGAAAGAATGAAGATGAAGAAAAAAAAAACAGAAAGAAAAATACACTACTGACTAATGGTTTTTCTTCGCACGTGTTGCTTATCGCTTCCTCGTCGTAAACAAAACAAAAAACAAAACAAAAAGAAAAAAAGGAAGAATAGAATGAAAAACAAAAACAACATAAAGAAGAGTATATCTCTTCTTCCGGCTTCCTGAAACAGGTTTTGATTGTTGGTGAATATTTTTGTTTTCTCACGAGGTATTGTTTACCAAAAGTAAGAAATATTAAGTTTAAACGATTGGCAAATTCTTTAGCGAATTAGGAAAGAGCTAAATTTTATTTACTGTTTCATAGACAACTAATCAGCATGCTGCTGTAGTGGATATACCGCTGTATATCCACCCAGAAAGTTTCATATTCAACTCTTTGTCTGTAATCAGTTCGCGTTTTCCCTATCATAGAGCATTCTTCAGTACCTCGGTGGATATAGAATTTTTGACCAGCCCAGGAAGTCCCTAGTTCAAAGCTCTAAGATGGCTCGTAGGATTTTGCTTCGCCAGAACCACTTGGGGATAAGAGGGAGTAGGTTGTATCGTTTCTCGTATGATACTCTCTGTCAACTCAACTGCGCAAAGAGTAAACCATTAAATGTGTGGGATTATAGTGTAACAGTATTTGTATGACCTAGAAATTTGAAGATACCACAATACTTAACAAATATAGATAATAAATTAATTATGCACTATTTGTTCTTATCTAACCACTGGGGTAGCAAGCCAGTTCAAAGCGGTTCCGGTCCAAGTCCCGGATAAGTGGTAAGGCTGGTGTCGGAAGGTTACCCACCCTTTAAACTTCCGGTTAAAACTAATTACTGGCTTCGAAATGCTAGTGATAAAAAGACCCCGTGTAACGTGAGAAAAATCTGCAGATGAAGTAAATAATGATGATGAAAACATTGAACCATAAGCCTAAACCAACACTAGTCTCCAAGAGGCTAGTGAGAACAGCAACCCCATATGAACGTTGGAAAAGATGTTAGTAAATAAGTACACTTTTAGAATATATAATTCAAGAAAAAAAAAAAAAAAATATATATATATATATATATATATATATATATATATATATATATATATATATATATATATATATATATATATATATATATATATATATATATATATAATTTACCAATATTTAAACATTAAAGAAGTTATTGCATGTTATTTGATATTTTTTCTATTTCTTGATTTACCTTGTCTCACAGAATCGTCTGTATTGTTGCTTTTGTATTTAAGGATTGTTACTCAAGATCAATGTATAAATTTTATTCACAATTATTTAGTTCTCTAAACCCGCATTCTCTATTAACTCATTTTTATTCATCCTTGTTATATTCACAGGTAAGGAATTTGACGAGAGACCTTGCGAGAATATCACAAAAGCCGAGGAAAATCTTTGGCACCTCTAGCCTGTGGGATTAAAGTGGCGAGGTTTGGGCGTGTGAACGTGAGGGTATGTGACAGCCCAAGTGGGCGTGTGGGTGTACGCAGTCATGCAGAAATGCTCGCGCACGCACAAACACACACTTTCTCATACATGTGGCTGAAAAACGCGCTTTTTAGTGCCAACACATAAGGAAATGGTTGGCAGTGATTTTATTCAATAAGGAAAGTGTGGTACACAGTTAACAGAAAAAGAGCAAGATAGCATGACCTTCCCTCTTGTAGATATGTACAGAAAATGGGATCCAGATATAGTGTACCTTTAATAACTATAAACCAGAGGAAAAAGAAGCCTAGACTTTGAATTCTTTGTAACTTGACTGATGTAAATATCCGGTTTGGAGACGACCAAAGAGTCACATTTTAAAAGGTCATTCCCCACAGAGAAAGAGCGCACAGCAGTTGATGAATAAACGCCACTGTATACGTGACCTTTGTTTGACCTTAAAGATATTTTTATCATATAGAATAAAGACGCACTTTGGAATTAAAGTTTATAAAAAGTGGGTATTTTAATTAAGGATAAAGAACATTTTGCTTGATTTTTTTTTACCCCCTTTTGGGAAGACATTTGTCAGTGTGATCATTTAATCTTGCAGAAATCCCAGTCATGCTATTTTTCGTATTTGTACTTTTTAGTAAGAGCTAAAACTTGACTCTGTTACTTAAGCTGTAACTTACTAAAGTATAATATACGTCATGTACAATTATCTAGTCACTGAAATCCAACATATCATGTGAGCAAAGGGAGTGATCAGTTCATATCCTTTTAGAATTCACAATACGAAAACGAATTCCAGTCAAACTTCGCATACAAAAATGTCTTACCGGAAAGACTCTACTATATCTTCAAAGATGTCTGAGTACGATAACGTACCGATACTCCCAAGTAATTACTACAATCATCAGTATAAAGACCACGATGAACTCCTGGTGTCGTCTTCTCCAAATCCAAAGATCATGCAGTCTCACGAGAAGCCAAGGGCGGCACCGAGGTACCACAGTTTCCCAGTGGATGATGCTCCTCCGGTGCCCCCTCACCAGGTTCCTCTAGTTCATAATCAAGTAAGTCATTTAGTTCATAATCATTTAGTTCAATATCAAGTAAGTACTTAGTTCATAATCAAGTTACTAGTCTTGTTCATAAGCAAGTAAATACATAAGTTCATAATCAAGTAAGTCATTTAGTTCATAATCATTTAGCTCAATATCAAGTAAGTACTTTAGTTCATAATCATTTAGTTCAATATAAAGTAAGTTTTTTTAGTTCATAATCATTTAGTTCAATATCAAGTAAGTACTTTAGTTCATAATCAAGTAAGTATTTTTGTTCATAAGCAAGTAACTAAATAAGTTCATAATCAATTAAGTACTTTAGTTCTTATTCAAGTGACTAGGTCATTATCAAGTAAGCACATTAGTTCGTAATCAAATAGTGCTTTAGTTCAAAATTAAGTAAGTACTTTAGGTCGTAATCAAGTAATTATATTAGTTCGTAATCAAAGAAGTACTTTAGATCGCAATCAAGTAAGTACTTTAGTTCATAATCAAATATGTACTTTAGTCTGTAATCAAGAACGTACTTTAGTTTAAAATCAAGTGAGTACTTTAGTTCATAAGCAGTTAAGTATATTATTTCATAAACAAGAAAGTACTTTAGTTCATAATAAAGTAAGTAGACAAAAGTTTGGGCATCAGATAACAAATGACTAAACTAGAAGCAAGACCCACTGACACTGTCCCTGTGCGAAAGGGCATCCTATTTCATAACTCATTGTTTGCACACGATAAGTAGTTAGTTGATTGCAGGCCACTCAAATTCGTTGTATGTAGGTCAGTCATATTTCTCTTCCAAACGAAGCTAACCCTTGAAAGTGGGAATTGCATTATGACTGGCTTTCATGCAAAAAAAAAATAAAAAAAAATAAAATAAAAAAAAATAAAAAAAAATAAAATAAAAATGACCCCATATAACAATTTTTTTTTTTAAGGAAATATTCAAGTGCATTTTTTTTAAGAATTTTCTCAACCTGATATTATGACATGATTTTATGTGTCATTTATTTAATTATATATGAAGTAAAAAAAAAACGTATATCATAGTGTGGAACATATTCTAGAAAGGGTAATATTTCCTTTCTCTTCACTTTCCAGACACATCTTGCTTCTAACCACTTAAAAAATTCACTCGAGAGTAACCATTCATCCCACGAGGCGAGTCAAAAACCGAGTGCTTTCCCCTTAGAGCAAGAAGACTATGACAGCTTAGATGCTCGACTGGTTATGCAGCACAGGAAACAAAAACAACTGCAAGAACATTTGAAACAGCAAAAACAGCTCGAACAGCAGCAGCAGCACCAACAAAAACCACAGCAGAAGACGGAAGAAACACAGACACAAACACCTTCACAGCCTCTTCCACCAAAGAAACAAGCGAGTCCTCAACGCGAGCAAAAAGGTCAAATAACGAAGTCCCCGTCTTCAAGTCATTCCATAAAACATGAAAAAAGGCAAGTACTCTAGTGAACATTCTAATTTCATCAGTCTAATGCATATCCAAAACTTATTGTTTTGTTTTTTCTTAAGGATATTGAAATATCGTAATATTATTTATATTTTTCATGTTTGTTTTCTAGTTCGTTGTTACGACATACTAGTTGCAATTTTGCGACAGTCTACATTTTCGTTGTTTCAGAATTAGTAATAGTTCCAATATATATATATATATATATATATATATATATATATATATATATATATATATATATATATATATACATATATATATACATATATATATATATATATATATATATATATATATATATATATATATATATATATATATATATATATATATATATATATATATATATATATATATATAAGCAATAACAAGGAAAATATGTAACAAAGATTTTTATAAAATGCAAAGAATTAGAGAGAGAGAGAGAGAGAGAGAGAGAGAGAGAGAGAGAGAGAGAGAGAGAGAGAGAGAGAGAGAGACTCGAAATAAGAAGTTATTAGATTTCAATATCATTTCTTTGCCATTGTTATTGCATTACATAGGCCTTTGTACAGGTCTGCTGAGAAGGAATCCCTTTACAAATTGTGGGTGGTGAACACAGGCGAACCCTCGAGCAATGAGTGGAGTTGCCAGGTTACGCTGAAATATACATGATTAATTAAAGCCTAAATTATTGTGATTTCTGTGCATAATTTATCTTAATAATTTACCGAATTGTGCTTTTGTAACTTATTTTACAGTTATTGATGTCTGATAAAGATAAGGAATATGTATATATGATAGAAATAGAAATTATAATAGAAATATCGCTATCTAGCAATGAGCTTTGTTTTGGGGTTGACGACTTCTCAATTTCTATTCTCCGAAGCCATTCAGTGTCAGTTGGTGTCAGTGGGTGGATGTGCTAGACTTTGCAAGACGGTTTTACGTGCTTTAATTCGTTGATACAGTTTATTAAATTGTTTTTACCTGTGCATTGGTGAAGTAGAATCGTCGCATAATGGGGTGAGTAAATGAAATTGAGATTCAAACTTTTACTTGGGCAAAAATTGCCCATTTGTTTAGGAAACATGGGCAATTGTTGCATTCCTATTTACCTTATAGTTATATTTCTCAGGGTAATGAGTGTAAATTATGACTAACCTATTTTTCCGGAAGGCAAAGTGAGCCCTTTACACGCATTCACCTGGCCGATATCTTCCTTGTAAGAGGGTGGCCAAGTCAAAGCACACATTCACCAGACGCCAAACATGCTTGGAACACCAGCTCCTTGGGAATAAAGGGTTGTATTCTCACCTTGCAAAGCGCTGAAATTAATTTTGTACGAAAACATTTTGCTATGTTTATATGGATGTAACCAAAATTTTACGTACTTGGCAGGATTTTATTTTCGATAATTCGATTAGTCTAAAGCCTAGAACGTTATGTGTTCGGAAACATTTATTTCAATATCTTAATAGTCAATAATAATAATAATATTAAAGCAGATTTTACGTCACGGACTCCCTTTTCTACCAAGGGCTAGGACGGTTGCGTTCTTGCGAAGGACTTGTTTTGGCAGTTGTAATCGTTACCCTGGGTACATACCTTGGCGGGGCGCGAACCCTACACCTGCCGCCTCAGAGTCGCGGGCGCTACCGCTTTGCCAAAGTGACAACAATAATAATAATAATAATAATAATAATAATAATAATAATAATAATAATAATAATAAGTGCATGCTGTAAAAAGAGATGTATTTAATTGAAACCGTAATTCGAAACTTTAATTCGATACCTGTTACAGCTTTAAACAGCCAAATTGTTTTGGAATCTACATCGTAAAGAATCGCTGGAACTCAATGTGGTTGTACTTTGAATAGTCATATTATTTATGTTTTTTGCGTACTTTGTCTTTTTTTTGACACATTCTTGGACAGCAACAATTGAAAATAGGGAACTTTTAGCATTATTCGTTTAACAATGTGCCTGACCCTGTCTTTGTCCTCTCTTGAGTTTTTGTAATGGGCAGTTACTGAAGACTTAGGACCTGCCTTTTATCAGTAGCTAAGAAAGCTTAGGTTAGGTTGGAATATGTGCTTAATAGCCAAGCTCCAATTCTAACCTAACCTAACCTTTCGTTGCTCAGGAGCTCATGTTATGGAATCCATCCATATACCAGAGCCTTATTCCCCCTTTTAAGAGTGTGGCTGAGTCAAAGAAAATACTTTGACTTTTTGTGTTGATATTTGTCACTTAATTAAGGCTGGATACCCTTCCTGGCTCCCTGAGGTGGGATCGATTGCTGGTCTGTCTTTTTCCGAGTCGAGTGTTCTTATATCTGCGCTACTGCGGGTCCTACTCGAATTCCTTGCGTACAGTCTTATATTATTTGTGGGATGTACGCCGTAAAGAGCTCCCACGGGGATTCATTTAATTATGAAATAACATCCAAGACAACGATCTCACTCGTAGGAATATTCTCTCTCTCTCTCTCTCTCTCTCTCTCTCTCTCTCTCTCTCTCTCTCTCTCTCTCTCTCTCTCTCTCTCTCACTTATGTTGTAAGATATATCTTCGTACAATGAGCCTATCATAATCAGCTGAACAAATTCCCCGTGACAGTTTTTTTTTTATTTTGTATAATTTTTATACACCGCTGCGGATTTTTAATACATCATCGATCATTATTCAGCCGTCATTATCAAAAATATAATTCCTTAGCTTTATAGATTTCCATATAATATTTTAATGACTATTTTTTATAGAATTTGTAAATTATATAAATTCGAATTAATTCTAGATATCTCGAACTTTATTTTTTTATAGAATTTGTAAAATATATAAATCTCGAATTGATTCTAGATATCTCGAACTCCGCAGGAGTATTGATATAAATTCTACCTATCTATCTATCTATCTATACCAGAGCCATATTCTCCTTTACAAAGGGGGTGGCTGAGTCAAGGTAAGCTACGTGTGGAAAAAATATACATAATGCTACCATCCCAACGTAAAATGTATTCATTACCGTAGCAGCATATAGTTTGTTGAATGCAGTAACCAGTTCACCGACTTCCTGGGTGGCAGGTTTCGGAGATGCCTTTGTTTACCTGTCACATACCCTAGCAGGTGGCATTGTTTTACCCCGCCCCCCATCCGTACTCTGCCCTAGCAATGTTCCACGGTTTTGGTACATCATCATCCTCAGCGATCCGGTACCTCGCTTATAGAACCCCCCCCCCTCTCTCTCTCTCTCTCTCTCTCTCTCTCTCTCTCTCTCTCTCTCACACACACACACACACACACACACACACACACACACACACACACACACACACACACACACACACACGGGAAGATACGAGCTTTTGGCTCTTTCCCGTAAACACAATTAGGTAATCACACAGAGTAGAGTGAGAATGGGAATTATGTTAACAGTTTGTAATATTATAAAGCTGAACCCATTAATAATGAATTTCGTAGTTATTAGAGCACTCACTCGACAAGGCATGGTGACCAACCCGCGATCAAGCCCACCGAGGGGCATTAGGAAGGTCTTTCAACCTGTGTCCACCCGCATAATGGGTATTGCTAAGGACACTGAAAACAGCACACAAGAAACTCATGTTGTTTGTACTTAAAAAATATATATTTTTTTAAATTTCAATTGCTATCTTAAAAAAAATTAATGCGAAATTTTATTGGAGTAAAGTTCAGTTTATGCAAATACGTTGCGTTTCGATAACTATATAATACCTGAAAAAAAAAATCGAGATATGTATAAAAGATTTAAACGAAATTGAATTGAATCCATGTATTGGCCTTGTACGCGGGAATTAAGAGAGAGAGAGAGAGAGAGAGAGAGAGAGAGAGAGAGAGAGAGAGAGAGAGAGAGAGAGAGAGAGAGATGTTTATTTACTCGCGGTGGTTAGTATTGTTCCAGTATGTACACGATAGGAAAAAAAATAATTTTAGTAGTACATTTGCCCTTGACATCATCCGCCCGTTGCGATACTACAGCTGAAGGTCTTTTGGACTTTATTAGAACTGCCCAGGACAGCTCAGTGTTAAGTCTTCCTTCAGTTACGGTTCTTTTTATATGCCTGCATTAACACCGAATATTCTTTAAAATTCGTTACACTTCTTATTTTCCCTTTACATCTGACAAGTCGCAACATTCCCCATTTCTTTCTTTTGCTTTATACTTTCTTGGTTCCCAGGCTGGATAAGGGCAATTTTCTCTGCCCGTCATGGTTTCACACAAAATATAAAAGTATGTTAGAACAGAAGATATAATTGTTACAATATGAGTGGATGTGTTTTTGGGGGGGGGAGAGAGAGAGAGAGAGAGAGAGAGAGAGAGAGAGAGAGAGAGAGAGAGGTCAAATGGTTCACACAACCAAACCTCATGGCATGTTGATATGTGCGACGTGAAGGCACATCTCATCGTGAATGACACACGATTTGGAAATGAAGCGAGGGGTGTTATCTCAACTAGAGGGTCTGGCTGCATTTGTGAGCAGCAGAAGCCTTTTTCTTTGGTTCGCTATGCTGTTTTGTTTGTTGGCGTGATTGCTATATGCAATATCTCCTTCGCGCCATGTTTATTGTGGAGTCCCCATACTCAATTCCTCTCTGAGTGAGGAAATGGAGGCGTTCCCACATGCTTATTTGTTTGAGGGAGGGACCAAACTTTTTACTTATCGGTGTTTTAATGTTATTAGAAATAGCTGACCCTGATTTGTTAGTGTTTGAGGGTGAGGTGGACTTTTTTTTTTTTTTTTCGTAAATGAGCTCTCTCATGCTTTGTTTTGTTTAGTTGTTTGAGTTCACACTCCTGTTGTATTACAGTATATGCTTATACACATTCTAGGAATGGAATAAACGCTCCTTTAGATTACTTTTTATTTATTTATTTATTTATTTATTTATTTATTTATTTATTGGGCTAGGAAGTGGACTTAATTTTATTTTTTGTATATTAGGCTGAGGGCGTGTTGTCTGTTTGCTAAAATCATATAATCACGGCTCTTAATTTCAATTTTCATTTTGTAATCAAATTTTATTTCACTGGGCATCACTTGTGGTTAAAATACTTAATTTTCGATGCACTGTTATTGAATAATCTAGAGGTTATTGCTCAACAGACTTTGCTTATTTTAATGTTGATGCAGTTTAAAAATAAAATATCAGCCATCTAGAATCAACCTTCATACTTCAGAATACAGACTCTGGGACGAAAATTATTTTAGACTTCCAGCTTGCCTTTGGCTCAGTAGGCTTACTAAATAAATTATAATTTTCTATATGAGACTGGTTATATTTTACTAAATAGCTCTGCCTGATCAGAGGCGACTTTTATGTTAGATCGAAAACCCTTTAAAGCCATCGTTAAACGTAATCTTTTAGTTGCTGGAAACGTTCCAAATTAGAGACCCCAACTGATATGCAAAAAATTTCACGTTATGTTTGCAGATGGAAATATAATTTTATATAATTTTAGTCATATATATATATTGTCAGTTACACATTAAAATTACTGGAAGTTTGAGATCGCCTCTTTTGTTACATGTGTTTTCGTTTGTTGTTTTACTATTAGATTTAGACGATAATTTATGATTTACCTAACTTCGATAAATCGAATTGACGTCAGAGTCAACGAGAAGATTCATAATGTTCGTCGACCCTGTTCTGAACTTCGAGAATTCCATACAGTATCCACTCCATCCCTGAGGCTGTGAAGTCACTTCCAGTCCTCTCCTATTGTATGTTCGTCGGCCCTGTTCTGAACTTCGAGAATTCCATACAGTATCCACTCCATCCCTGAGGCTGTGAAGTCACTGCCAGTCCTCTCCTATTGTGTCACGTGTATTACCATCTGCTGCTGTTGAGTAACCCTCCCCACAGCACAGCATCAGTGATGGAAAGAAAACCACGTGCAATAATTAATCATTGACTTTGCTTATGGCCTGTATGGGCTGCGTAACTTATTATCTTTGGCATTTATACCAAGTGCTACTAATAAACAACACAGCATCATCTTTTTCAAATATTTATATAATCCAAGAATGTTACTTTAGTTTTCTAAGTAACTTAAAAATGTGATGAAATTGTACCCGATATCATTTGTGATGATAGGCCTAAGTGTTTCGTATGAATGAGCTGATGTCGGAAGGGCAGGAAATCCAGTGTTATTAATGGCAGAGATAAAGGATGTTATTATTGGAAAGGAGTTTTATGAGTCATTAAGATAACAGTTCATATAGGAGAGATGTCTTTTTCTTCGAAACACCGACGTAGGAATTAACTCTCTCTCTCTCTCTCTCTCTCTCTCTCTCTCTCTCTCTCTCTCTCTCTCTCTCTCTCTCTCTCTCTCTCTCTATCTATCTATCTATCTATCTATCTATCTATCTATCTATCTATCTATCTATCTATATATATATATATATATATATATATATATATATATATATATATATATATATATATATATATATATATATATATATATATATATATATATATATCTGTGTGTTTATTAAATATATATTTATTTATAAATACACAAAACTTATGTAATTTAATTTTATTCCCTAGTGGGCCAGTGTGTGATATCTGGTCTAATATAAATATCATTTTTTGAAGCAGCTTTGGACAAACACGTTATAATAATATGTATTAATATAAAGCTATGCATGTATAGTTTTAGAGCCATATTTTGTTAACAATTTTAAAATACACTGAGAGAGAGAGAGAGAGAGAGAGAGAGAGAGAGAGAGAGAGAGAGAGAGAGAGAGAGAGAGAGAGAGAGAGAGAGAGAGAGAGCCCACCCTTAAAGGTGAACTGTCCCTAATTTGTCAATTTCTATTTTATTATTTAGGAGGAATTAAACGAGATCTTGACATGTCATTAACATAAGTGATGAAGCATTTGAAAAGATTAATAGTTTATTTATAAATGTATGCACTTATTTGTTTAGTTATTAAGTACTATAAAATAATAGTCTTATGAGAACTGTCGTATTTTGTCATTAATGTCACATATCTGTAAGCGCTGCAGAACCACTTCTAATAGTATATAGTACGCTGAACAGTAACTACATCTTAAATAATTTGTCTTTCCAAATATACCCCAAGGTCTACTTTCCCTTTTAAGGGTATGACAGAAAGATTATACGAAAGTTAGATAAATACTGTATACACATTTTTTCACTGCATGTCTCATAGCAGTATTAATATTTCCCTTTCTGAAATAAGTGTAGGCTATTTAAGACCGTGGTCATTGCCTAGCTAAATATTTTAAGATTGACTTTATTCATAACCCATATTGCTTATTTCATTCCTGTTTTAATTCTACTTTTTTTCTCGTAAAAAATATAGTATTTCAGTTTAGGAATTTAAAGTTTTTGTTCACGCAGTGCACTATAAAATTCCCAAAGGAATTTAATCAGAAAATTATTAAATTCGGAAGTAATACGAAATTCTTGAGATTTTTATCATTATATTTAAATTATCCGAATACATAAACTTCAACTCTGTCTAATCTAACATAGATTACGTCACCCAAATTATAGAACGCAATGTGCAGAAAATGTATGTTGGTTAGCCAAGACATTTTTTTCATCGGGCCAAACTGATAAACTTTCCTCTCCAAGTATGTTGCATACATACATATCTTTACCACACAAATAGACTAGTAAACAAAACCTTAAACTTAGTCTAACCTAGCCTAGAAATGCCTAACCCATGTAATATGGAAACCGTATTCATAAACTTTATTTTGACCAGCCAACAAATTAATTAATTAGACTAACGTAACTTGGCCTAGACAAAGCCTTGTCATCATATTTTACTCCCTACATTTATCAAATTGACAAATTTAAACCAAGAAAAAAAAATCATCTTCATGATCAGAGTAGTCAACTTTGACTACTTGCATAGAATCTATGCAGCGTGGGAACCAGAATGCATTGGCCTGCAACTTGTTTGCAGAAGCCCTTTGCAAGTCATTAGAGAGAGAGGATTTGAAAAGGGAGAGAGGTGGGACGAGCCACAGAACTTTGATGTGTGGGCTGAGAATTGATGGGAAATGGAAAAAAAGTATTTTGCATACCAGTTAGATTTTATTTTTGCCACTTGAAAACCAGGCAGATTAAGACTCTCTCTCTCTCTCTCTCTCTCTCTCTCTCTCTCTCTCTCTCTCTTTAAAAGGGTAGAAAACTCCAGCAGGTATTCTTTGTGAAATTAGCTATCAACCACATCAGCTTTTTTGTTCCGCTTGTCATTATTCGTGTTTTTTATCATAACTTGCTGTTGTTTTTCATTATTAGCGTTTTTGTTTTTATTTTTCCGCATTGGGGTTCGCGTGAAAGCTCGATTTGTTAACGCATGGTTGGCATAGCAGAGAGAATTGCAGGAGACGTGAGTCGGGTTATTGAGACGTTCTTCTGATAAACAGATTTCTCTCTCTCTCTCTCCTCTCTTCTCTCTCTCTCTCTCTCTCTCTCTCTCTGCTCTCTCTCTCTCTCTCTCTCTCTCTCTCTCTCTCTCTCTCTCTCTCTCAAGATAGTTTTGGTCACGCTGTGTACGCAAGACCTCTCTCTCTCTCTCTCTCTCTCTCTCTCTCTCTCTCTCTCTCTCTCTCTCTTCTCTCTCTCTCTCTCTCACATCTCAGTTCCACATAACTGGTAAATTAAGTTTTTTTTTCCAGTATCAGAAACCATAAACTTAGTACTTCGTTATCAATTTTCGTCACATCAGAAGTATGAAGTACTTTTTATCATTATAGCTGTTTGTTTTCCGTATAGCATTGCTGTTTTATCTTTTTAAAGCAATTAATAATGTGTTTGTCATGCTAAATACAATCACCATTTGTTGCTGACGGGTTCTTTATTATTTTTGTGTGTGTGAAAAACTGACGTATTTTTTTTTAATTGGTGTGAGTTTAATGGATGTAAAAATCATAAAGACTTGAGTTTTTTTGGATATAAAAATCACAAGATACTTTCTTAGCTGATTGTCACACTGATTTAATGTTCTTTTTTTTTCACATGAATGCTTATAAACACAATTTTTGATATGTCATTTACTCAACTTAATAATAGAAGAGAAAGTCTCAACTAATATAATCACTGTAATGTTGCAGAACACATACAACTGTACATGACACCTTTTGTGGTACTAGTTTAAGGTGCGGTCTACCTCGCTATATATAGTTTAATGTACCCTTACCTAACCTAAGCAGGTTAGGTCAGGGTACAATAGGGCACCTGACCTAACCAAACTAATTTAACCAAACCTGGTTAGGTTAGGGGTACAACAGATTATAGATATGAGGTAGACCCCACCCTAAAGTAGCACCCCTTTTGTTCTCAATATTTGATTGTAATGTATTTCCACGAATTACTGTTGTAGCTACGAATGGTTAGTGGCATATATTCTTGGGAAGGGTAATCGAAGAACCTGTGGAAGAACACACGATTTTCGGTTCTGGCAAAGACAAGAGGGATATAATTTTGGTCAGTTCTCTGTTGCATGGCAGAATAGACCCGAATACTCTGAAATATTGATTAGCAAATCATCAATAGATAATACTAGAACACTGCTGTCTTTTCTATCACTTTTCCTTGTATAGAGTCAGTATAGGACGAATTTTGATATTAGGTGTTTTATGTAATTTACAACATAATTAAAATAATATAGTCACAGAATCTAATGAAATAAAAAAAAGGACATGTAATGTAATGAATATATTAGAACAAAATAATTTGAAAGAAAGCATTTTACAGAAACAGCTAGGTTAAGTTAAAAAAAATATCATCAGTAATATGCTGAATGGGCCTTTTGTCAATTGTCTTGCTAAATCCGGTTTCAAAGAAGTTCAGGAGAGATCCAAGTGTTGCGTACCTGAGGCTGTTTACATATTAAACCGGATCGCTTGTTCCCTCTCTCAGGCTCTCGCTCTAGGAGAGAGACAGAGATAGGGGTGAACAATAATATTCCAAGTATAGATTATTGTCAGGTAGTTAATTCTCTCTCTCTCTCTCTCTCTCTCTCTCTCTCTCTCTCTCTCTCTCTCTCTCTCTCTCTCTCTCTCTCTCTCTAGTTTTATACGTGGTCTGGTTAGGCCTTAAACTTGTACATATTTTGGTTAGCTTTAAAGTCTATTTTTCATGCAGCTTCTGGGAACAAGTATTGGAAATGGTTTAATAGTTTTTCAATCAAGTGTTTATTACTGATGCTGAACACACACACACACACACACACACACACACACACACACACACACACACACACACACACACACACACACACACCACACACACACACACACACACACACACACACACATCTCCAGCTGGTTATCTTACGAGACTGCGAGAAGAATGGGACCTAATATTGCTTAGTCTAGGCTAGGAGGACATCAGGCAAAAGAGGTAAAGAGAAAGTTGTGTTCTTGTAGATAAAGTCATCACCATGTTTTTTCTAGTAAGACTTTTGGGGATCTAGAATTCATAGAGATTATATAATACTTCGTCTCTATATTTATATGTTGCAAAAAAGAACGAGATATGAATGAAAAAAATTATACAGATAAGCTGTACGTCTCAACCTCTCTCACCTTAAGGGTGGTTTACACGGTCAAACGGTTCGTCGAACGCGGTTCGACAGACAAGTGTTAGAAGTGATGTTCGAACGTGTGAACGGGGTATTTGGTTGTCAAACACGTCAAACATGTTCGACAACCAAATACCCCGTTCACACGTTCGAACATCACTTCAAACACTTATCTGTCGAACCGCGTTCGACGAACCGTTTGACCGTGTAAACCCCCGTTTAGTAGTAGGTCAGCGGGCGTCTTGTGGTCGAGTCCAGAGCTGATTGGGGCATAGTTTCTGTTTTGTCTTTTTTTTTTTTTCCCCATCTTCACCATCGGCTGTCGGGGTCAGTCCTGCCCTTAGGGCAAGTGCTCTTGGCACGATATTAAAAATTTAAGATAAAATTAGCTATACAGTTAAAGAGAATAGGTGACAATATAGAATCAAGGGTGATTAAATTACTTGGAGCGTTTTGTCGAAATAGATGAAAATAGTGGTAGAGACGGAATGGAGAACAGAATAGACACTGTTAAAAGTTTTCATTACAATAACCTGCGTGTTTTTTTAATTGTTTGTTGCATACTGCTAAGGTACGAAGTACAGCAATGCATCTAAGTGCATTCTGTGACCGCTTGGTTTTAGTGATTGAAAATCGTGCATGCGAGAAGTGGTTTTACTTTCTCCTCGTGTATAATGCGTTTGTGAGCCTCTTTCTTGCTGACTGTCTCGGCTATTGTTTTAAAGAATATTTTTCCCCTTGTTTTTTCTTAGTCATGTCTGTGTGTATGAGAGAGAGAGAGAGAGAGAGAGAGAGAGAGAGAGAGAGAGAGAGAGAGAGAGAGAGAGAGAGAGAGAGAGAGAGAGAGAGAGAGAGAGAGAGAGAGGCTAAATACATTTACAGTCTCTCTTTCATTTATTATGAAGTTTCTTGAGAGAGAGAGTGTATACATTTACAGCCTCTCTCTCTCTCTCTCTCTCTCTCTCTCTCTCTCTCTCTCTCTCTCTCTCTCTCTCTCTCTCTCTCTCTCTCTCTCTCTCTCTCTCTCTCTCTCTCTCTCTCTCTCTCATTTATGACTCTAAGGTTCTTGACCCCCTCCTGGAAGGGTTCTTGAAATATCAACGATCCAGCATCTTTGAAGAAAATTTTATTTCCCTTTCTCCAGGAGTGTGCTTATATATATATATATATATATATATATATATATATATATATATATATATATATATATATTATATATATATATATATATATTAATATAATATATATATATATATTATATATATATATATATATATAATATATATATATATATATGTATATATATATATATATATATATATATATATATATGTATATATATATATATATATATATATATATATATATATATATATATATGTATATATATATATATATATATATATATATATATATATATATATATATATATATATATATATATATATATATATATATATATATATATATATATATATGTATATATATATATATATATATATATATATATATATACATATATACATATATACATATATATATATATATATATATATATATATATATATATATATATATATATATATATATATATATATATATATATATATATATATATATATATATATATATATATATATATATATGTATATATATATATATATGTATATATATATATGTATATATATATATATATATATATATATATATATATATATATATATATATATATATATATATATATATATTATATATATATATATATATATATATATATATAAAGTGGCAAAAATTCGAACAAGGAAACAGGATTGGAACATTTGGATCCAGCTGTTTCCAGATCTTTCTTTCATATTTCTTTGGATATATTCTACACTACTAATTGTACGTATTATATATATATATATATATATATATATATATATATATATATATATATATATATATATATATATATATATATATATATATATATATATATATATACTCGCGATGCATGTTTTCTTCGCATTTTTGCTGGTTCTAATATGCGTTCTATAAACTAAAACACCAAATGTACTGCGTTTTTAAACTAGCATTTGATATTATAGACTTTTTTCCACAAAGGTTAGCCACATGCCTTCTATAAGAGGGAAATAAACAACACAATAAACTCGTGTTTAATTATGTGAATAATTTTAGACTTGCAGACCGCATGTATCAAGTTTTTTAATCCGAGTGAGAGACGTGCACGGAATCACCGTGACATGAAGGGTCATCTCATTTTTAAAGGTTTTGAACATATAAAACTTGTTGCAAAGAGAGAGAGAAAAAAAATTAAATTTCGACATATATAAAGAATATCTTTTATTATTCGAAGGCAATATATTTTAATATTAATTTTTGATATGCATGCACCTTAGGCCTAAACAATTAAATTCACATTTCTTGTATGATTAATACAAAGGGCAGCTATTATTGTTCACTAAACAATGAATTTGATCATTTTAGAATTAGAAAATAATATTTAATGGCTTGCGTATTTTTGACTATTCCATTGTTCACGAGACAATGACGATTATAATTTTAGACTTGAAAAATAAGAGAACTCGAATTATATGGTTTTCAAAATTTTCATTTAATTGTGAAACTAGGAATTTGGTATTGTGTGACCTCCTTCTTTCCATTGAACGGAAATCCGTTTATTGATAGAAAACCCTGAAGAGAGTAAGAAGGAGGAAGTTCAGTTGAGAAGTGATTAAATTTTTTGTTCATGCTTCCAAACGTCACGTTTGTTCGCGCACCGCGTGATACCGCGATTTATGAGAACGGGGTTCAGGATTTATTTATTTTTATATATCTAAATTTGTAGTACTGTATTGCAAGTACTTTTTATGATTTTATTACTTTTTTTGCAATTGATTTTTTTTTTAAAGATGTTCGCCAAGTCTCTCTCACCTCTATTATTCTCTGATTCGTTGGTACCAGAAGCAAGAATGTATTAAATTTTATTTTAGACTTCTATACCTGCAAGCAGACAACATTATGTTTATTATATAATAGGTATTGTGAAGGCTAAAGACCTTGATATTAGCAGTGGTCTAGGAAGAATTTATTTTCTTTGATTGTAACGGAAAATATAAGAGAAGGAATCTGTTTTTCTCCGAAATGAAAGCCCGAGATGTGTTTAATGTTTGCAGCCGAAATTTAGTCCACTGGTAGGCCTAACTACAGTTGTTTGTATAATAGTGAATATGATATAATGATATCCTTTAGGACTTGTGCATAACAAAGGAAACTAAGTGTCTTTTGGTAAAGTAATGATTAAAGTAGGAAAGAGAGCAAAAACCCGTGATTAAAAAACATGCACTGTCTTGGAACCTGTGTTTGCATTAGCATCTATAACCTATATTCGTATAAAAGGAAGTGTGTATGCACTAGTAGTGTCTTGGATTAAAAATGGTGTTGACTGACGTCATAATTTCTATGGATTTTTCTTTACCTTAGTGCCGTAGCCCCCCCCCCCTTCCGGCTACTTCATTTCTAGTCTTGTGGAAGAAAAGCTCTCGAGGGCGCCCTCTCTGAGAGGGCTCTTCCACTTCTACGGTAGATGCTTATAAAGGCTGGAGTATGGCCTAGTGGTTTCGTCTGAAAAACTTTTTTTTTCTCTCTCAATTTACTTGTATTTACCCCCTCTCTCTCTCTCTCCTCTCTCTCTCTCTCTCTCTCTCTCTCTCTCTCTCTCTCTCTCTCTCTCTCTCTCTCTCTCTCTCTCTCTCTCTCTCTCATTTAGTTTCGATCAGACTAATTAGTTCTCTAAAGCTTGATTTTGAGGATCTCCAGCTGCCATTGGGATTAAAGCTAAACTATTCTTGAATAGTTCCTCGGAGGTATTCCTCTCTCTCTCTCTCTCTCTCTCTCTCTCTCTCTCTCTCTCTCTCTCTCTCTCTCTCACACACACACACACACACACACACACACACACACACACACACACACACACACAGTTTCGATTAGGGCATTAACAAGTTCTCTAAAGCTTTATTTTTAGGATATTCAGTTCCCATTAGAATTTAAAGCTATTCTTGAATAGTTCTTTAGGGCTCTCTCTCTCTCTCTCTCTCTCTCTCTCTCTCTCTCTCTCTCTCTCTCCTCTCTGAAGTTAAGTTATAGCGCTAATCTCCTGGATATCGAACTATAAATAAAAGCGACTATAATCGTCTTACCTAAAGTGCTATAGCATGGGTTGTGCTTTCATGTAGCCTATTCTTATTCGACGTGTAGGTTGGTAATGATGTTTTTCCACTTTCTGTTTGAGAGAACATTGTTATTTTTTAAATAGAATATTTAGGATTACTTGCTATTTTGTATTTTGAGGATGGATCATAAAGTGGAGTGTTGTAAATAACTGATAAATGCACCTGGCTCCCACCTAATATGCTTGCTTCCATTTTTGTTTTAAAGCAGTGTATTGGTAGCCTTTGTTATCCCAGCAGGATGTAAGCACAACATTAGATATGTGGGTCTAATAATATGGCAGCATCTTTACGAGTTTGGATTTCGTTAAATGCAAAAGAACACAACCCTGTAGTAGCTTCATGTGCAAGATCTATGTAGAATAGGGAAAAAGTTTTATCCCATCTATATTTTATAGATATTTATTGAAGACGAAGTGTGTTTTTTAGAAATAAGTAAATGGTCTGTGTATCTTTATTTTAATTTTATCTGTTTAGTGGTGCACACAGATACACGGTATTACCAGCTCTTAAAAGTTCCCTTGACCAGGTTATCGTAAATGGACTACCGTGACTGTTCCTTTTGGTTGAAGGCTTCATGTTCCTTTAACTGTTTGATATGTGGTGAATGTGTGATTTAGGAATGCTTTAAATATATTTTAACCAAATATTTGGAATGTGTGTGTTACGTTCATGTACCTTGTCTGAGTTTGGGGTAGACATTTTTATTAGCTGATAGCCTAGTTGCTCTTTAACATGTGTAACCTGTTTTGACTTATGGAGGCATAGACATTCTTAACTCTAATTCTCTTTAAATAAAGAGTCAATTAAGACGTAGACTACTCTTTGATATTAGCCAAGAATATATTTTATTGAGCATCAAGGTAAAATGGCATTCTAAAGTAATTTGAATACGTCATTAAAATAATCATTCATAGTAAATTTAGCAGTTTTAAAAATTATCAGCTTCCTCTGATAAATAGGCTATTGCTTGAAGACCGTTTGCTTAATTACTTATGCAAAAGTGAAAGTACTGATTAAATTTGATTATGATAATTTTAAGTAACTACTGAGAATAGTGAAGTTATTTGAGCCATTAAGAAATAACCAAATTTCATGATTACTTTTTTTTTATTTTTTTTTTTTGCACAGATTAAATTTACATGAGATTCCTTCTTGTTGTGATTGAAGAAGGTTTAAGATGACTATTGTGAGAGCATACACTCTGAAATATTGCTCTTCCCCAAGGGGAGAATGTGATAAAGTATTGTTCTTCCCCAAGGGGAGAATGTGATATGTGGTTATGCAAACGTTTTAACGTAATTTTCATCCCATTTTATAAAGCTTTTCTTGTCTTAAGTGAAGAAAAATATTTGTGGTAAAGTGTATCAAAACTATTTGCATCCCATATTAATTTTTTTGTTTTTATATATCCTAAAAAGTTATATTTTCGATATTTATACAAAGGAACAAAAAATCCAAACTGCTTTTGGACAATTTAGTAATTTTGTCTATAAACCATCATGAAATGCAGTTGATAAGGATTGGTCGAGTTTTAATTTAATGTGGCTTTTTAATAAATATTAGTTTCTAAGAGCAAACCAGCTTAATTTGGTGCTGGTCATAAGCCTGACTTGTGAGAAACATCGACCCAATATGAATACCGGATTAGCTGTCGAGAAAGGAGTAATAGCAAATCAGTTCAGAATACATCTTACATTTATCAGTGATAAGTCGATGTTTTTTTTTGCTATTGGCCTTGAATGTATCTCTGTGAATTGGATGATAATAAAGAGGCATTTATTTTCAGTGCAGCTGTGCTTTTGCGGAGAACAGTGTACCATTGTAAGAAAAGTTTGGTTAGAATCAAGTGGGTTTACTGGTTGGGATAAGATTAGAATTACATGTGGTGGAATTCAGTTTCATCATTGAGGGTTCGGGGGAATGAAATCCTCAAGTAGACAACAGTGACTATATTTCATCAGTTTTATTTTATTTTTATAGTCTTAGCATTGTTTGTACTGTTAGCTTTCTGTCTTTTATTTCTAACGATTTTTTGCGTGTATTTACTTTTGTACTGTTTTATCATCTGTGTTTTTAGGAATACAGTGAAGTAGGCCTAAATGGGATATTAGCACCGTGAGCCTATCAAATTACCAGTATGACCTCTCCAGCTAATTTACAAATAAATAGAAATAGTTTGACTGGGATTTTTCTCTAGAATTACTATTAGATCTAATACTAGTCACAAATTTGAAAGAAGAATGTAATATGTTCCTCTCCTTCATATTCTGAGGCCCGCGGTAGGTTGTTGGTAGAGCGCGCGAGTCGAAAAGTGCCTAACGCCGGTTCGATCCCACCTCAGGGCGTTAAGAAGGGCATGCAGGCTTAATCCCCCGGGTCTGACGTGTCTCTATCCTCCCCCATACGAATGGGGACTTAATTTAGACTCACTAAACTGGGCATGCCTTACCTTGTTGCTGATCTATGCTTCAATATTCTACAACGATAAAGCTGAATCCTTAGTTCTTTCAATAAAAAAATAAAATAAAAAATTGTACCTTCCAGTCATGGTCCAGCACTTCTCCAAATAAGGGC